>KI915045.1:6040240-6127188 GCA_000473445.2 Anopheles farauti
CTCAGTTTTCCTAATTCGTCAATAACGCCGCATCGTCTAGAACTCCTACGTGGAAACATTTTGGGTTTTATGACACACGCATATCGCTCTTGCATGTGCGTTCTTCTATTTCCTTTCTCTCCTTCGTCCGTAGCGGTAATTATTCTCGTATTTTATGCCTTCACGCCCTATTCTTATCGCTGGTTTCGTACATCGGGCCGTTCTAAATATTTATGTTTATTTGGGCCCACGACGACGATTCCAGGCAACAAGTTACAATGGTTTTAATTCAAACCTATCGTTGCGTACGCAACATAACCTCTCTGCTCGTTTTTCCCGTGAACTGGACAAAAGGGGGATTTCCCGGTGGAAAGCTTTTTCATTCGTACTTCACTCACCGGGAGGGTTTCCACCCCCTTTGGGGAAGGTTTACCTCAAGATCTTCACGAGGGGCTTGACTTTTTCTGTTTTGTGGCAAAATAATCATCGTATCTGATTGGACACACGCTACATGGGCTTTAATTGGGTAACAGCACAGTCGACATTAACTTAATTATTAAACCTGATTATGGCCGTCTGAGGTTTGAGCTTTTATCGCAGGAAAAAGGGTGATTTTTGTGGAAAAATCTGTTCTTTTTTGTTAACAATTTTGCGAAAGAATATCCGAATGTGAAACCATTGCTCGTTCCACGCTTGGAATTAAAAGCGAAATCTATTTGCTTCCTTCTGCTGCCGGGTTTTACTTGCGTTCATTAATTATGCCACTCGGCGTACACGTTTTCGTTCGTGCTTATCCGCGAGTGATACGAATGTGTTTGAGAACTCCGTTCGGTTTATGTGATAGCTGATTGTACCGTTCGATGATAGAGTTGCCTTCCGGGGCAAGCACTCACCGTCCCGCGCAGCACTGGAAATTGAATTTTAGACTGGAGTTTAGAGTTTCCCGTGCGTTCATAATGCTGGACGGGCAAACTTTTCCTTACCCCATCGAATTCACCACGAATGTTGCGCTTTGTCCGCTGGCGGCAATAATCGTGAACGTTCGAACGATGTTGCTTTATGGGAGGAAAAAAAGAACTTTTAATCCAATTTTTTTCATTCGCTTTACTCCATTTTTTTAAAAGAACTGCTGCAGTCGGAAAGCGTACATGAATGCAAATGAAAAGAATCGTTTGCCCGAATCGTCTGTGGTTGGGAGTTTGTGGATTTGAAATGTTAGAGGCACTTTTCGGAATCGATAACACGAAAACGATGACGGTACTGGTTAAGAGGACGATAATTGGTCAGGAAAGGGATCAGTGTGAACCGATGAAAAGAGTTTGCGTGAAATGGTGAACAGTGGAATATCATGTTTTAGTTTTTGTTTAACTTTAATTTTAAATAATTGGGAACTCCTATTCAAAGGAATAGAAAATGTAGGTTCTTTTGATTGTTAGTGAATTTTAGAAGAGTCTTGTTAACTAAGACTCATTATTTTTCTCCAGTTCTTTCTGTTCTGTTTCAATTTTCAGTCCCACTAAAATTTGATCTTACTTCCAAAACCAATAAAAACATAAATTGATAACATACATTAAATAATAATTTGATATAAAATTTGCAAAGGAAACGCAATAAATAAAGCAAAGTATAACGAAGATTTAAAATTACTTCAAAGAACGTACGCTCAGCATTAAAACAGGCAATCAGAAAGACGAATAAAAAATAATTATAGTGAAACATACCAACGTTGAAATGAATATTACTTTTCTTCAGAAAATTAACAACGATTCTTTCTTCCTTCTTCCAGGTAAGCTCTTCCTTTCGGATCGAGTTGGACAGATGCAAAATAGAACAACAACTCGTAAGCATGATCGGTCTGGAACCAATCATATTATTTTCTGCTTATTTGCTGCTACAAAACCCGCCGTAGTGGCTTCTCCAAAAAAAATCAATACTCTATTTGCACGCGATACAAAACAAACTATTGATCGAACTACTCGGTAAGATTCGTGTGGAGGGCTGGGGGAAAGGGTGTTTACTGATTGCCCGAAAGGAAACGGAACCAGCTTGGCGGCATCGCGCGCTCAGGTCAGATGACTTTCACTCGTAGCACCGTAAATCTTGCCCTTGCACCCTTCACTTCCTGACCTCTTCCTGTGCCGGTGGTGTTGGCGCTGGAGAGGGAGGTGAAAATGCAACGTCGCAATTTTCTTGCCGCGTGCCATTTTTTCTCTCTCTCTCCGTTCCACTTTTGTGCTCGCGGCAGCCAGCCAGCGAACCGCGGAACGCCGCCGTCATCATCTTCTGGAAAGACATAAAACAAAAGAGCTGCTGTTCTGGGCGGCTGCACGAGCGCGCACGAGCACGAAGCGAGTCCACATAATAACGAAACATTGCGACCTGCGTCCCGGGGCTGAGGTTCCGTGGTGGTGGGGCCGGCCGGCAGCAGCATAAAAAAGGGCAACGTTAGAACAATTTTTACCCAGCAATCCAGCGACCGCAACGCTTAGCGCTGCTCGGTACGCCCAGGGCAAGGCCAACCGGTGGTGGAGGAAAAGGATCATAAAGTTTCCGCAGGAGTTCAACTATATTTTTCACCCGTCGGTTCACCCATCGCCTCGAACGTCAGCGTTCGCTTGCCCGCTAAGCCGCCGGGGCGATACATTGTCTTGCTCGCGCTTGTTCGGGCCGGGTGACGGCACTAAAAGGCACATCTTCTTCCCGTGCCTGCAGCTTCGGGAATGGGGAAACGAATCCTGAAGTGTTAATCTTCAAGAGCGTTCCGGCGATGCGGGGAAAGGCTTCCCATTTTCAACCACGTGAGAACTCGGTGGCCCCGTTGCAGTGTGCGCGTTGCAACGTGAAGCTCACCGTGAAAGTGTTGGCTCTGACAGCGTCTAAAGACATGCGATGGAGGTAGAACCCCGGGACAGCGACACATATACGTGCGGCACACTCACACACATCGGGCGTAATGACACACTTTCCGCTCCCAACGCGTAAGGATTTCACGGCGCCCTCTGAGTTCGCACGTCACAGCGTCTTGGGGGATCGAGCCGTTCCGGTTCTGCACAAAAATTGCCCGGCAACAAACGAAAGCCACCGGGCGACATACATCAAAGGGATCGCTCGCGGTGCTTAGTGGTTCGGTCGGTGGAAAGGGAACCATCTTCAGTTCCCGTACGGACGCACAATGTACGGAGGAAGGGCACTTTAATTAAAATCCAAGCAAAAATACTACAATCGCTTTAGCTACTTAATGCATCAATGGGTGGCTGGAATGTTTGTGGCGAGATAGAATTATGGGGAAGGATTTTTGTTTTAAGAATTTAAATCAAGATTTAATTTAATCGTTACTTATAGGGACATGCGTTTCATGGGCAAAGCTGCATGAAATTAATTTTCTAGACATAATGACATGCTATGTAGGAAAAATCGCTTCGGTTTCGCAATCCTTCTGAGTAAGGATATTGCAATGTTGAAATTGTTTTTTATCGTGAAATTGCCATCAAGCTTTGAACTGAGGAGAAAGGTCGTGTATGAATAATCCTCAGATTATATGGCAGCATAAGACATTGTTTTCTTTGTCCCTTTTCCTCAAAAATATTCATTTTTTCTTCTAACGATTCGAATAATTGTTTCCATTTTAAGTGCTTTTCTAGGCTGAACTATTACTGCAAGAAAATATCGATCTTCATTAAACTCCTTTTTAGTTGAACGTTGTAATCCAAAAGTTTTCAATGTTTTAAGGTTAAATTTAAGATGATATATAGCATTTTTATTCGTATATTTGAGCAATGAATGATTGAAATTGTATTCGCTTGACAGTTAAACATTTTAAGCTTCCATTCTTTTTCAAACACTCAGTGCTTTTTCATCGACAAATTGTAACAATAGGAAGATGTGATCAAATAAACATACCGTCATTGACTAAAGATTGTAATGCAGAAGAGCTGGAAACCTAACGAAAGTACTTTAAATCTCTTCCCAGCTTTCCTCCCGCCCATCGCTGGCACTTTTGAGAAGAAAAACATACACTGGTGATGGAAATGGCAGCAGCCACCCGCCGTTCATTAAAAGAACCACCCGAAAGACAACTCAGGCGAGAATGTTATATTTCCCATTCCCATTTCAACTCTGGAACGGTCGGTGGAATAGCAATCGGTCCGAGAACCTTTCCCAACTCGATCGACTGCATGTATTCCGTTGGTCGTGAGCGCTAGGGAAGAACTACCTTGCCGATCATGTTTATTTATCGTCAAGCACCTGCAGCACATTCCACCCACCGAGTCGCAAGCGCTGTAGTTGAACACTTAGCTTCATCAACGCCCTGCAGATACGATGGTGATAGCATTTGAAAGCGCCCAACCCGCTCGTTCGTTACTGCCGGGCTGGTCGATTGTGCAAATACGGTGAACGAACGGAATAGTTGCTCAGAATGAATTTTAAAATGTAGATAAAATGTAAATATTTTCCACCGTGCTTCACCACATCGAGCAATATACGATCGATTTTGGAGCAGGAGTGCAACAACAAAAAAAGGATACAAATGCCGTAGGGTGGTAGGAAAAGATTCTCAGAGCAGAATGGTGTACTTTTCTGGCGAGTTTTTCGTGTGCTCGGGTGTGTTTCAAACAGTTACCAACTGTTCGAATGCGGTAATCGAAAAGGAGTTGCGAACGGAAGTGCATTTACTTGAAAAAAAAGGTAAACGAAAGGAAAAAAAGGGTAACCTGTTTTTGTGGCACATAATGATTTCCTAATTTCATTTCCATCCCGCTGCGGGGTGGTGAGTATTTGCAGCTGTTAAAAGAGAAAACGCCACAAGCAGGGCGCCGAATGCGAAACACGAACATAACAAGCCCTTCAGGGAAGATGACGTGCGTACAAAAAAATTGCATTTTCTCTCCACGAAGAAAGCGTAGGAAATTGGGTTGGATTTTGTTGGAAGTAAATCCGCTTCCGCAGGAATGGGGACGGAACGGATCGTGCCCGTTGTGGTGAGCTCGTTCAGAAGGTAAATATATTTATTTTAATTCGCCAAAAAATCGTTTCATCAACATTCGCTCGAATTCGGGAAGCTTCAGTTTGTGGGAATGAATTTACAATTTCCTCCTGTATGGAGTGCTAGCTCCTGAAATAAGCGTTCCACTGCATGGAAATCAAAACTGCGTTTGAAACATTGAACGCAAGGATGTGTTGCAAGTCAGCTCGTGTTCGGGTTGTTTGATTTGATTAAGGCAATCGATTGGATTTATGCGAAAATAAGTTATGTTTATTACATTGTAAAATGTTCAAACGAAATAGATTGATAAAATTGAGCAGGTTTCTAGAGGAAATTTGATTGAATATGCGTTTGCTTACGCTTGACGATGAACAGTATGATGCTAGTAGTGTTGTGGTGAACAGAGTGATGTAGGATGAAGTGAAGGCAAAACGTTGTTGGTTATTAAGAAGTTGCAAATTGCAGAGTATTCGCATCCACATTCTTAGAAGAAATGTGCCTGATTTTTTAAATTTACAACATATTAAATTTTGGCTTATTATTGGAAAAAAATATCTAGCATGCTATAAGCATTTATTTCTTTCGTTTTAGGGAAAATTCATTCGAAAAGTTCATTCGAAAAGTTCAACCTTTGATAAAGGTACATCTTGCTTCGAATTCAAGAACTGTTTCAAATAAGCTTGTTATTCAAACTAAATTTTATAATTTTTGTATTTTGTGGCAATAACGTTGGACATAAAATAAAATAAATCAAAAAAAAGATTGTAATTTACACGTCAAAGTTACTTTTACCAATTTGATTTTCATCTTGCTGGCTTGTGAATTTTCAATTTCACCCCACTGTCTGCCCCGTACGTCAGCACATAAATCTGAAATCTATTTGCTTCGTGTCTTTATTCTACCAATTCAATACACTGCACTGCACATCCATTGGCCCCGACCATTGTCTCCGGCCATTGTCCACTGGGTCGTAAACGGCCCAGCGCCCTGTCAACTGGAATGTACGTCCCAGCCGAAAGGACATAAAATCGAGACACAACTTTCCTTTTGTGTTTTGCGATCGACCGAAAATGGATTCCACCAGGTTTAGCCCGGGCAGTAAGGACAGCCTTTGTGACGGAACGCTGCCACTCGTTGCCCGGTAAGCCATCGTATAAAACGTTCAATTGCCCTCCCGTGGGTCGTTTAGGTTACACCTAATAAAATAAAACCTGCCCCACCGTTCGAGAGCGTTTGCCGTGGCGTATAAACTTTCACACGGGAGCGACGTGTCGGAAAGCAAACGGTACGCGAAAGAAATATGACAAATCGATACAAACTGAAGCGGACAACGCATATTTACGACGACGACAACAAGGGGAAGTGTTGGGTGGATGTACACGAAACCATGGCCCTTCTGAAACATTCATTCCGATACGCTGTCAACGGTTGTGTATCAACCTTCCGTGGCTAAGTATGAAACATTCTTGAGCAAACAATAACCGCCCGGGAAGCGGGTGAGCAGTGAATAAATGATGAATGCAGAGTATTTGTCACATTGAAGCGGTGCCAGCGGGTTTATCGGGACAAAGCTTCCCCCAGGCGACAGTCGATTGGGTAAAGATGGGCCGCTCGATCGATACCCGTAAAGGTGAGTGATTTTTCTTTCAGGCACTGGGAGTTTTTCGTAGGTCATGTGATGAGATTTTATTGTAAATATTATTCATAAATATTCTGGTCTAGCTTGCGAACGAAAAACTGTTGTTAATGGATGTAAAATACTCTCAATAACGGTGTTTAATTGCCCTATTCAACCAAATTACTTCACTTGAATCGCGAATCCCTGGGCTCGTTGCCTGGGAAAAAATAAATAATAAATTAACAACCAAACATCTCAGCGTGGATGGAAGTTAAAACCAATATGCATATTTCACACATCGACCCCCAGTTGAAGCACCAAGCGGCTGTGTATTAATTGTAGAAAAAGGCTCACAAAATGTGCGTTACACCGATTCGACCAATCAATCGATCCGGGCGCCCGGATCTCTATTTTTAATTAGCAGCAAATGGAGCCCACTCGGGGTCGCGGTTTGAGTGAAGGGTAGGTTTAATTACGGCATCGCAAATGAAAACCGCAGTCGCGTATTTCCCGTTTTTCGCTACCGGATGTTACCAGTCCGGGAGCGGCCACACCACACGGTGAGTTCGACCGAAAGGTAAATGAAACCCATTAAATTACAATTTAAAATCCACTCCTCCCAATTCGTCCTTCCTCGCTACCGGTGTCTTTGAACTGGTATGGTTTTCACAGGTGCAATAATTACTACACAGCGTAGGAAAATTGTGTGAAAACCACGATTCGCATCCACTTTTGTCTCCATCTGCACCTACCACCTGCCAACTCAAATGAGTTGGTTGGGGTGAAAAGTGGTTTTAAAATAAGTAGAATATTAAAATATTAAAACATCTTAGTAGCAATAGGTGAAGAATAAAAACAACAAACAAATTTATATTAAAATTGAGCATCTCTTTTGAATGATGTCTATTTGGGTAGAGACTAAGGTAATAAAGAAAAAAAATTGATTACAGAAAAGAAAACAGTATTTAACATAAAATTAACGTTCTTATCCAACATTTAGTGCTACAACGTGAAAATTATCTCAAAGAGCTTCTCCTTTTTTAGGTGAATGCACCACAATCTAGTGGTTAGGTTTGTGGATCTGTCCAGATCATTCTGGAGCTAGGTTGGAGCTACATTTTCACATTTTTGTGATATAAATCCATCTAAATCTCGCCTCGTTGTGGTACGATTATTGGTATAGAATGAAAAACTAGGAAAAAATAACACCCAAGCTACGTTCACTCGTTAGACGCGCTTAGTGTGTTGTGTTAAAACTGACAGTCTTAATTACGGGTAAAAGCGTTCGCGTTGGCAAAAGCACGTCTGGATTGTCGCAAACATTGACGACAGGCTCCGTGAGCGCCACAAAACATGGACCGCGATTTTTTACTGGATTTACGTGTGGAGCAAAATTGGCAAAAAAATCGGTGCATTTTATCTTCCAGCGGCCGATAAAAAAAGCGCGTGTATATCTCGCCCGTTGCAGGGCATCCGGATTAGGGAGGTGTTTTTTTCTTCTTCTGCTTTTCAGTTCAGTTAACCTCGCTAAGCCTCCACTGGAATTGGTTACTGGCGTCAAAACACTTTTATGGCAGCCCAGCGGGTGGGTGTTTGTGTTTTTTTCCACCCCGAAGGCCTTTGGGAGAGTTTTTTTTTGGTGTTGCTTTTGAAGCGAACAAACAGCTTGTTCGCTTATGGGAACCGTTTTCGGTACTTATTTTAGCGCCATTTTCTATCGGCGAGCGTATTATCTATTCGAATCGATGTTGGGTGCTTTTGGTATCGCAGTTAAAAAATCCCGACCCTCGAACAAACAAAAAAAAGGGGTTTTTCACATAATTCGCATGAGTGATTTTCCGACACGGAGTTTTCCCCAAAAAAACCTCCATTCGCCGCCCCGCGGAAGTGAATGATGGTTCTGTCGTACTGCGTGTTCGATAAAGTTCACTCCGACGATCAAAAGGGCCCGAGGAGGCCCTCCCCGCCCTTCCCTCCGGTCGTTCCTTCACTCGGAAAGGATTTGAAATCGCGGTGAGCATCGTGAAATAAATAAAACAATCGTTTGGGATTCGCAAGAGGAAAAGGGGAATAAGACAGAGGAATGAAAAAAAAAACAACTGCACCAAGCTTGAAATTATTGCGCCTACATGTGGACCAGGCTGTGGGAGGGGTCGTATAAATACCACCCAATCATCCCACACTCCATTCCGGGACGCGAGCAAAATTTTCATTGGATTTTAAATGAAACAGAAAATTAAACTTCTGCTTCGATGGTTTGGCGTTGCGGAATTGAGTGCGTATGGTGTGCGTATAAAAAAAAACCTGCGCCCACATCCACAAAATTACCGATACAGTGAACGGCACACATAATTCGACCCTTAACTAAATGATTTAAACAAATACTAAACGTATGTTTTGTTTAACTGTCAGCACCTTGATAGAGGATCTTACATCAGTTTAGTAAATTACCATTGGAAAAACGGAGAAAAAAGCGTTTCCTTATGTTTTCCAAAACTAATCGTCATTTATTTGATTACATTTTCTTTTATTTTTAATGCAATGTGAAGTAAGGAGATTAAAAAAAAATCTATAGTAAATATATCAATTTTAATTATGCAATTGTATGCTTGTGAACTCAGTTCTTGGTTAAGATTAATTATTTTCAATTTAAATTGAATAATAATTGTGAATGTATCAAGTTTTTTTTTGTTAAATTATTATATTTAAAAAAGTTTTAAAAACAACCATAATAGTATTGAAAATATTTCCCAATGCAAACTACAAGCCACTTATTCCCAATTGCAAGCTAGCCCTTTTATTGCGTTCGTCACTGTGCCTTCTCGAAACAAAATCAAAGTAAATCGCAATCCCCAAACGTTACACACGGGCAGAAAGGGCCCATAATACAAGTTGATAAAAAGCAAGCAATCGCAAGAGGAGTGTATTTACAGCAAAAACAAAAAAGGCAGAACTCACTGCCACACACCCGATTGAACATTACACGGTTCGGGCGGCGGAGAACGTTGAACGGGGCCAAATGGTAGCAAAAACATTGAAAAAAGGTTTAAAGAAGGATCAAATCCCGAACACTGTACATGGTGCCTTTAAAAAGCGCTGATTTGGGTTGGAAATAGTAGCTGCGCGTAAATAAAATGATGGAAGTATTTTTATCGGAAAACAAGCAACCGATTGGGGCGGCAACAGATGTGCCGCATTTTCCGCATTTTAATACATCCGAAAATAAGCTGATGGGATAAACAAAACGGATCACGGACTGGACGTTTGACGTGCCGGCGTGAGAGCTAATTCCAGGTCGATAAAAATGGGGATGGAATTTATTGTGCTTCATATTGCATCCCGTAATTCGGTTCCACATCGCCACAGCCGGCATCCTCGGTGAGTCTCACCGCCTGTCCTAAAACGTCGATAGCCTTATTGTTCCATGCACGAAACAATGAGCATAAATCTGCTCCGGAAATCTGCCACCCATGCGGACACACGCGGGTTGTGGGATAGGATTTTTGTGTGAATTTTTGTGTCCGTTTCTCGTTCTCGGAAAATCGTGTAAACAAATGCGAAAATTTAAACGCTTGCTGGCAGGCAGACCCGCAGCGAACAATCTACGTCACGCACTGCTGCACCCGTCGAAAACTCTTTGAAACCCGTCCGCTGCCAGCGGGAACGGGAAGTGATTTTGACTTTAATTTGTACCTGGTCGAGCGTGTCAATTCGGTTTTTGTCAATGCTCCGGTCAAACGCAGCTGCCCGCTAACCCACACCGGACAAATTTGTTTTCCGGCAGATAGCCGAATAAATATGTCGCGTTTTTGCTAATGTAAACATATAGTTTTATTGCAGTCTCGGTCGTTGTTTGCGCTCGAAACGGTAAGCGATGGCATAACCTCGGACAAATATTTTCAGTTGCGGTTCATTTCCATGACCGATCTACGCCACCCACCACCACCCACGGCTGTGATGATGAGGAAAGTGATGAGGAAAAGTCCTTCGCTTTGAGCGATTGCAGTTGTTTATTATTATAATAGGACGAAATAAAATGTACCGCATGATAAAATCTCCTGGTTCGGTGGCTGGATTCCATAGATTTTACACATTTTATGGAAACAAGTGCGAACGACAATGGTAGGAAATAATGAGATACGTGAAAAGTCGTGTTGAAAAACGTTTAAATTCATTTTAGCGTCAGTGCATCATTGACGTATATTTTTTTTCAAAAATATAATCACTCTTCGTTTGATGACTTCGTCAAATTCCAATGATTCTCTACCAAGAAAAAAAAAACAAAAATACATAAATATCTCTTAATTACTAACGCATAATTTTACCGTTGTTAGACTGACCGGAATGACTTTTTATCAAACATAATATTCAATTCAATTCTAGAAATCGGTTCGACATTAATTTTTCCTTCGAAACATCGAGATTGATGATGAGCCAATAAGACTTTTGATTTCAAAATGCTAACTAACTGCTTTGTTAAAACAATAGGCAAAATCTGCACTTGTTACATCCACATTAAATGTGGCTATTTCAAATCACCGTTTCCCAAAGCTCTGCCGGCAAGGCACTGGAGAGTTTCCACCATTTTTTTTGGGTTGTTGTTACGTTAAATCACAAACGCAAACCATCGTCGCCCGTGTGCCAGCACATGACACTGTCAAAAAGTTATCCGCAGTGATTTCCTAACTCGACATCCAAATAACGCCACCGAGGAGCGACGGACGAACCAAACCGAATCAATCTCCCACGGGAGTGTATGAGGGTATGTGGATGAGGTGTCCAACGACGACGACGCCGACGACGACGACGTGGGAAAGTTGTTTTTCTTGCCTTTCCTCTCTCCCACTCTTCCTTGACCTTAATATGGCGACACGGCGATGGGCAGGACTTCCGTTACGGATCTGTCACGTTGAAATATTACGACCCTAGGTTTACCAACTCCTCGGTCCCGCTCCACTGCCAAGCAAAACCACACGAACGTGGTGGAGAAGAAACCATCATAGCAGCAGCAGCAGCAGCATCAGCAGGAGCAACAACAACAGGGAGCGAGAGAGGGCGAAAAAAAAGTTTGATTCAATTTTTGGGGACTGTTAAATAATAGGATTTGAGGCTTAGTTTGCATAAATGTCCATCTCAAAAATGCGCACCCGCCCTAACCCACGCAGGGACGGAGGGATGGGCCATTTTTTTATTTTTTTGGTTGCTGTCGTTGTTTGAATGCCACACCGAATGCCTTCTGGAAAGGTTCATCCTGTCCGTTTTTCGGAGGGAGGTGTAAGAAAAATCCGAACAGTGGCGATGACCGGCGGCAACATCCAAAAAAAAAGAAAAAACTACGCTTCGGTAGCGGCCACACGGCATCCGGGCCTGCAAGTTTGTGGCAGCAGTGCATACTTTCGGGAGAGCTTTGGGGTTTTTTTTCCTCTTCATGTTGTGCCAACGTTTGCGAGCCGTCCTTTGTGTTCCCGGAGAATCCGGATCCGGTCTCGCGCAATGCAATGAGAAAATTTTGCGCCCATTTCGCCTCGCTCTTCAAAGTGTAACATCAATTATTCATAAGTTGACGATGATGGTACACACTGCTTTTCTCGGAAAAAACCCTGGGTGGTTCCTCAGTGTGCAGATGGCGCTGGAGCATCGAACTGTGGATGACAGATTGGAGCTTTGTTTTTTGTTTAGAGCCTCCAACGGTAGCTGGAAACCAGCGCGGGAGAGCCTTTTTCTATAAATATTTACACACTGTGAGGTGTCCGAAAGAGACGACGGTCAAACGAAAGTTATGTCCCCACGGGCAGTGGACAGGATGTTTTTTAACGTTCCTTACAATACGATGCATAGAATGTAAAGCCTGCTTCAAAATCAATTCACTCGCTGTGAAAGTGAACGAAGGATTAGCTTTTGACATTCAGTTGGGTGTGAGGGAAAGAGACAAAAAGACCCGTTTTATTTGAACGGGAAGCCATAGCTAAGACTTATCTTTAGCTGCCAACTAAAACATGCCCATTGAAACAAAAAACCTGTCCCGCTCCCTTTTGTAAATCCAGTGGCGGATCCTCTTCCTGGAGCGCATCCATGGTTCTTCCACCTTCCGACCGGTGAAAATCGATCGCAGTAGTCTTTCTGATGTCCCGAAAACGGTCACCATTGACACGACATGGTAGCGGCACGGTTCGTTTATCTTTGGTCCAGCCTGCTAATAAAACGCGCGCACAGAAGTAAAGCTGGCCAGGATGAGCAACAAAAAAAAAAAACACCTCCCATCTGACCATGTTGCTTCCATGATGGATGGTCTTTTCATCTCGTTCGGGAACTGCTTTCTTTCTGATTTACCGTGCAAAATCGCACATTTTTTTGCTCTACTTCTGATGGTGCTGGTTGCGTTCTACTTCCCGGTCCGGTGCTGGCAAGGTGAGCCTTATCATTTCCGTTGCACGAACGATTGCAGAAGGAAGTTGTTCTATTTTTTTTCTTGTCGTTTTGATCCGGGCTTGATGGAACAAAGTGAACATCACTGGTCGCGTGTTTGAGCGTTCCGAGTAAAATGAGCTTGCCGTTCAGTTGGACAGCGTGTTATTGCATCGAAACTGATCCGACCCGGTGTATCTTTGAGAGATTGCGGAGCTGCTTCACGGGCGGCACTTTTTTATTGCACAAAGACAACCTAACCGAGACTTGGCTCAATTTTCTCGTACACTCAGCCTAGGCCACGATGGACCTTTAACAAATGCGAACAAAAGGGAAACAAAAGTCATTACCAGAGGGCAGAGAGCTCGTGTATATGAGCATCATCTTTGCTTCTAGTTGCTTTTCACTCCGCTTCTCCAGCTTGTGATGACTCCCACGGGTGCAATGCGATGGAGCGATCTCAATGTGGTCGTTCCCGTCGTGCTCTTGCCAAAACAGACACACGGTAAGGTGAAAGGAAATGGGAACTTTACCCTCCCGAATGGTAACAATCAACATTTCTGCGCTGCTAAAGTACTTAGATCGCTTCACGAGTATCACGTGCACGGTGCAAAATCGATCTCAAAACTTTGTACCGTGTACCGCAAAACAGTGGCTACGAAGAGGGGCACACGATATAAAAAAAAGTAAAAGAAAAGAAAACAAACGTTCCCCCTCAAGTTTTACAGCCGAATGTTAACCTCGGCGTCCAGTGAAGTCGTTTGCAAGAGCCATATGAGAGTTATGGGTCGATAAAGTTGATGTGGAAGCACATTTTGATGATCCGCACATAAATCACCTTCCTTTTGGACGGGGCCGGGTTCGGTTAGCTCCGTGAAATCGATATCTTCCTATCCGTACGTACCCAAATCAGATCATTTCGGGATTTCGGGGTGTCCTTTCCGCTCGCCCATCGAGTGGAAAGCAATGGAAGGATTTGATGTCAACGCCGCTGAAGCGAAACGAAGTAACACAAATATCCCCATTTCGGAACCATTATTGTACTCGGCGCGTGAAATACTTCCGCCAACGTCTGCCTGCGAAGCCAGAATGGAGTGATTTCTGTTGGATTAAGAATAAAATAAAACAACTTTTATCACACCATTCGAGTTTGCATTCGTATAACCGTTCGGGTTTCTGGTGGAATCGCTGCTTTGTGTGGCAGTATTTTATTGGAATCATTATTGAGCAATTATTGATTTTGGACGGTTTATTGGTTCGAGTAGGGTGGTTGATGAATATGAAGCGTTTTTAATACGATAAATGTCTGGTAAAATTTGGTCTTTAATTTTCAATAACATTTTGTGCCAATTTTTTTGACTGAATGCTGCTCAAAACTTTTTTAAAACATGCTGGAAAACTTATTGTAAATATTTCATTTAAAAACAAATCAGTTCTCCTATGAGCTATACAATTTCATCCAAAATTCATTGATTTTAAAATTAAATAAAAACATACAAGTCCTTCTTCAAGCATAACTTTGATTTGTAACCAATTTTTTTCAACAATTTCATATTTAAATAATAATATCAGAAGGCTGGAAAAAATCTTGCAAACAAAAATATGTTTAAGCTATTTTTATGGTCTATTGGCAAAATGAAAATTAGTAATCAAACACATGAGATTTAAAATCATTTATCGCATCTCAAATCCTTCAACTACACTTAATGCTAGTACCTGTTTATGCGAGAAACTAATCCGTTTCCGTTCGCAAACTCTCGCGCGTTACGAGAAGCGGCGATGAAGTATTCTAATCCGCTCGGAAACTCGTTTTCACGATGCAGAGTTGCGTCCTGAGCATGCCTTCCAGCAGTTAATTAGATACAGGTGGCTACCGGCAGTACCATGCTGTTTATAGTTCAATCACTTCTAATTGATTCACCATGCCCATCTTTTACAACGTACCAGGCCGACGCTTTCGGGAGGGAGTAATATAAAGCAAATATAATTGAATATAGTCTGTAATATCACCCGTTTCCCACATTACCGAGCGCGCCGTACGGCCGGCGGCGAACGAGGTGAAGGTTGCCGTCAGCAAAATGGAGACAGATGAGAGCAGCGTGCAGCGTAATAAGCAGGAAAAGCAGAAAAGCACCAGCCCATACGCGCCCGAGTGCGCTTCCGGTCGGACGGCTTTCGTCGCCACCGTAATGAAGCAAAACAGAAACAAAAACAAAGAAAAAACTACATCCGGCCGTAATGAGGCTAAAAGGATTTCTTGCTGCCGTTTATACGCTCTATTTGCGGGACCCTTTTCCCTCTCCTTCTCTTCCTCCTGCTTTCCACCTGACGAGCATGGGACGTCGCATGGGCTTCCGGTTTCCTGTTTTTGGAAGCCGTACGAAGGCCGACTGTGGGCTTTTCACTACGGTTGGTGTCCAATGCAATACCCATTGGGAAAGGAGCAGGAGAAAATGAAGCCCAAACCTGGCGCTCTGGAGGTCACGGTTGATCGTGTTTTATGGGTTCTGTTTGTATTTTTTGTTTTGTATTTTCGGTTTCGGCTCGGTGTTTATTTGCTGGCATGGTGCCTGGAATGGAATCACTTCCCCGAGAGCGCCCGCTGGATGGAATTGGATTACCGCACAATGAAGCACACGGAAAGGATCGAAAGGATCTGCCAGTAACGGTGGACGGCCAGGAACCCACCATCAACCCGGTAAGGCATCGAGACACAAAGGAGCAGAAAAAATAAAAATCAAACACACGCGAATGGAAAGGCATTCGTTAGTAGCGCTTCGGTTTCGAGGCCTTTGAAGCCTTACGTGATGTTTGTACCGAGGGCGGTTTACTTACAGTGCAAATCTCTCCCACCCTCTCCCTTTGGTTCACCCCACTCAGCCCCATTGGCGAGCGGGAAGATTTATTGGATTGAAAAATCATTATTCATAAAGCGAAAATTCATTGGTAGGGACGGCTTTCGCTGGACGGCACCGGAACTGCCGGAAGGTTTTGCAGTAGGGCCCGAAAACCCTGCCCAATCGAACCGCTTTACGATGGGAAGCGGTGGGTAGAGCGCACGGGAGCCGATTTCGTAGTAAACATTTTATGATGCGATCGTGATTAGAAAGCATAACACATGCTTTAGTGCGCCGTGGCGTTCGGGTTAGTTAACGACTTGTTTGCGAGCTTTCAGCGAACGCGTCCGGCGATTCCCCGGCGTCTCCGAGAAGGCTTCCGAGAACATAAAAATTCATAAACCTTTTGGAAGATAAATCGATCAAGTGTGCTTCGCTTTCCTAATATAAAGACGTATGGCGGAAGAAAGCGTGTGCGAGAGCGAGAAAGCGAGCTCCATGATTGATAACGAAACCGTCGTTTGTGGGTTTAAATAAACATCACCGTATCTTTTTGGGGGGGGAGGGAGGAGGTTTTTGCGTTGATTTCCAAACACACACGTAGCACACCACACTTCACCGCGCGCTCATCGGGGGAGACAATTATCACTAAGCCTTGATGGCTCTAGCCCGAAACCATCGAAGAAAGCGTTTACGCACCCAGGGGCGTTTAACACTTCGTAAAGTGTTAAGCATCTTTGCTTACAGGCCATAATCTCACCTTAGGCTAACGTGCTGGCACGTCGCCGCCCTATCTCTTTGTCCATCGAGGGATAGAAACGTAAGGCTTGCGGTTTTTTGCCGTGGTGTCTCGTTTCATCAGATGCTGCATTCCTGGTTCCACTGGATACAGTGCGCTCCATAAATTTGGGATCTTTTTTTTTTAATAAAGTGATCGGATTTTTTGATAATTTTCCCTTTGTTCAATTTGATTTAAGAAATGTAAGTTTTTTTTTATTTTTGAACTCTACTGTTAAACGTCAGATTTTTGAAAGTTAATCTACTCGTTTGCAACACACTGTGCGAACGCCACGCACACGGAAATTCCACTACATGTTCATACTGTCCGTATGTAAGCCGGGTTGGTGTAATCTCTTAAGTCACCCGAACAGCTTGTTCGCTTTCCCGTAGCACCCGGTGGAATTAATTACAACTACACCTAGCACCTTGTTTCGGTCGTGTTTCTTAACGCTGGAATCTATTAAACTTCGAACAGAAACGAACAGAAATTGCTCCACACGCTGCTACCATAGCTTAAGTTTCCGTTCTTCTCAATCAAACCAACTTCTCGGCTTGAACACTTCGATACAACTAAGATACACACCGACGAAAGATTCGGTGCTGCCGCTGTGGTGAAGAAAACTTTCCCCTTCAGAATAGATCCCGATCGAACGCTCACGGTCGGGCAACTTTTTCGGCTAGCACCTTAAACTTTTCTAATCAACTCGAAGCGCGTCTAGTGCGTCTCGTGGGTTTTCCTATCACGAATGCACTACTTGCTGGCTGGACGGATTGCAACAGCGAACCATCGAGCCAGTCGCTCGTTTAGGTTTATGTCGATTAAAGTATTTAATCTCCTAATGGTGGAACTGCGCCGGCTTGGGGTTGCACTTTGGGTTGGAGCGTAAAATTAGAGTAGCATTTCTTGTAAAAGGGTGGGTATGTATGTTTTGAAGCCCGTAGGAGCAAACTTCGTCTCGGAACGTCTCGATCTTCAATGCAAATCTACCAAAGCATGCTGAAGAGGGGTGCAAATTTCTAATCATAGAATTAGCTGGGATAGTGGTTTCATAATAGGTCAGGGAGGATTTGTAAAGATCATCGGTTGGACACTTGTCTTCATAGTTTGTTGATTTTAACTTAGTAATGTATTTAAATATTGTATATTTGAAATATATCTAGCTTTAGTGAGATGTATTGTAGCCTAAAGCATGATGATCTTAGTAGATTTCAGTTCATATTTTATAGTATTTTTTTAAGCTTAAGGTATTTTTATAGTGACTCAAATCGTCAGCTTAATAAATATTATTAATTTTTTTTCCAAATCTGCAAGAATTTTTTTTATTTGAAATAATGGAAACATTTAAAAAACGTCAAAAATTATGCTTCAATGATAAAAAACGTTACATTTTTTTGTAAGTAAAATACTTTACATTGAAATTAGTAGTAATACGAATTGCACCCAATGTGCAATGTGTGTGCAAGCGAAATTCGTCTCGAAGCATGTGGAAGTATTTAGGAAAACAGTAAAGATTTCCCAACGCCAAAAAGCAGTTTCCAGGGAGTGAGTCCCACCCGTAAGTACCACTAAGTAGGTCCTCTTCATGGCTGGTAATTTCATTTGCAACGACTTCGTTCTCTGGCTTCCCTTTTGACCCTTCTGACCCCCGTTCTGACTCAGATCTCCGACACCCGACTGGTTGCGACCCGGCTGGTAATGGAAATTGAGGTCGAGTGTCGAAAATAGCAACCGAAATTGCATGACTTTCACACCCCCCGCGAAAAACCCGCGAAAACGTGAACACACGCGCGTTGAAACAACTTTCCACATTGACGGAGCATTTTTGTTTGTGTGGCCCTGCGTTACGTTCCGAGTTTGCCGGTGACGGTGCACTTTTGCAGTCGGGTGGGAAAAGTTTTTCGTGCGGGAGGGAGGATGGGGTAACAAATTAATTTAATTTGTACCGATGCAAATCACTGCCGAATATGGGTTCCCTCCGGGTTGCTACCGTAGCGTTCGCCGACGGAAGCGAGTCACCGTGGGACGCGAGTTTTTGGCACAGCTAAGCGACTTCGAAACGGCTTCATCGAACGGCAAACGCTAGCACTATCTCGGGAACTTTTCATCGACTTCGACAGGTCCAGGACCCGGAGGTCTAAGAAACTGGAACGGGTCGGCACGACCCGGCTAGGTGTGGGACCAATTTGTTCACCCCGAAACTCATGGCTCGCCCACAAACGCTCACACAGAACTTTAAATGACTTTGAATTAAACCTTCCCGCGTCGCGTCCGGGGTCCGGTGGAAACTTCCGCACACGTGGTTTTGCTGGGGCGGACGGGCTCGCAGGGCACGCAGGGGTAAGTTTTTGCGATGGCTTTCACAATCCGCGATGCAGTTGCGACCAAAGTTGCCTTTCGCTAGCCCTAAATACCGCTGTCGGGCGAGTATTTTATCCTTTCGCGCTAAGTAGTTTGCACAGCGAAATTGGAGCAATTGGGAGTTGCAGAGGGAGGAAGGGGGTGCGGAACGGCACAGGGTGGTGTCTGTGGCTTTCAAAGGCTCTGTAAGCGTTTTATCATAATGAGTTGGCTTCGTTTCCGGTACGTTTCCAACGCGTAATGAAGTTGGGTAGTTTTACTTTTGTGCTGTTGTAGATTAAACTTTAAAGCTTTATTTGCAACGAGGGCGTTATTCAAGTGTAAATTGCACGGTTTTTCATTCGTTTTTGTTTTGGGTGAATAACATTTTTTTGTGACGAGGTTTAGAAACCTTTGACTTTTTTTTCAGGAGCAAAATTAATTTGCACTGTTTGTTACAAATATTATGCTAAACAGCTTAAAGTCGGTTAATTAACTCATTTTATTACTATAAATGTTATTACTATTTGTAAATTTGTAAGAAAATTTGTAAGTTAGCTAAATATTCTTTCAAAATGAGAGCCTTAGTAATTCCGTGAATTTTTAAAATTTTCTTTTCGAAAACATAGAAGAAAATCATAAAAAAATTATTTTAAAATTATCATATATGTGAAGAGCTGGATGCAATTATGATGCTTACCTTTAATTAATACCAGTGAAAAAGTAGGAAGTAGTAATACAACATATTTTTCTCTTTTTCCAGATCATTTCTCAACGCACGCCAAAGGAATTGTGAAGAAAACGTGAAGTGCTTTAATTCTTTTCAAATGCATTATTCAGTATCTGCTGTACGATAATAAGGTTCCAGTTACAATGTGCTCTCAGATTGTGCCAAAGTGTATTAAAATTCCCGAGCTTTAAGAAAACAAGGTAGTGTTCGTGTGCGAGGCGATCCTGTCAGTGTCTGTCTGCAATTGTTATAAGTGTGTGTGTGTGTGTGTGTGTGTGTGTGTGGTTTGAAACCTTGTGAAGAATATTAATTGCAACCTAGAATTGAAAAGCGTGCGAAGCTTACGTGAGGGTTTGCTTTTTTCTTGTGTTTCTGTTTTGTTTCCTATCCATCGTTTCCTCTTTTTCCCGCTCACCTTTCTTTCATCCTTCCCGTGTCAGCTAGCATGTTGAACGTGGCACGTGCAGCTTCCCCAAACAAGCGGGCCGAAAGCGCGCCGTGTGTTTCGTGTGCGTAGAATGGCCGATCCTCACGCGGGGAACCGGTAATGTTCCCCCGCCTCGCATACCGCACTGTACAATGCAGGCCCACGATGGGCCAAAGCGATTTATCCGCCACGACCACGACCGCCGCCGCCAGCGACTGGGGCAAGCGGAACCGGAACCGGAGGTGAGCAGCCGGGCCACGTTCTGCCCGGCGTTCGTGCCGCAAACGAGACTCACGCCCGCGGCCCGTACCACCCTACCGGTGTGGGTGCTTTGGGTGCTCTGTTGCTGCAGCTTTGCCGTACTTCCGGTCCGGGCCGGGCCACGCTACAGTTCGCGCATCGTCGATACGAAGTCGGGCGCCATCCGGGGCGTCATACTCGAGCTTAACTCGAGGCACCTGGAACCGGTGGAGGTAAATTGAATTGCGCGCACCGGGTGCACGTTTCGCCGGATCGTTTTCGGGCCATGTGAATTACAAAGTGTTTTGTGTGTTTGTGTGGGGGCGCTTTTCTTTCTCTTTTCATCATTCTTTCCACGTTTCTCGTGCGCATCGTGATGGCGTCTTAAGGTTTTTAAAGCCGTCCCGTACGCCACACCACCGATTGGAAGCTTACGTTTCGAGCCACCGAAGAAGCTGCCCCCGTGGAAGGGAACCAAGCTTGCCGACACGTTCGGTGCCGTCTGTCCCCAGGTAAGTGGAGGCCATGAAAATCATTTCTTTCATTTATTAATGACAATATATTCAATCATACCAGTTTGATAATTTTTAATACTATGGTAGTCTGCCAACGTTCGACATGTTTTTTCAAAAATTTTGAAATTTTATGATGTTTTTTTTTGTAAAATTGTCAAGCTGTGTGCCACCATGCGTCCCATTTCTGTACTAATATGGAGACGCCTGGTGTTTTATTCCTTATGATGATACTAATGATGGAGACGCCTGGTGTTTTATTCCATTAGAAAAATTTTATGTGTTGAATACGCTAATTTCATAACCAAATGTATTAAAACTACTGTATTAACCAATATGACAAGAAAACAAATGTTATATGAATTCAATTAATGCATTAAAAAAATATCGAAGAAATAATGTTGACTAATGATGCACTCAGTCCCTCCCCTAGACAGCGTGATGTTAACGCTCTCGCAGTGATTTTGTCTATTTATGGAGCCCAGCAGTAGAGGTCCAACCGGGCAAATTAACTACCCCTTGACTAACTGCCCTAATGGCTGACTGAGATGAGAAGCACGCCGTGCTTCCAATTCTGTTCACGTTCGTCTTCATCGAGCCGCCCGAGACGTTTTAACACGCTCAACCGCTTTCTCGCCGTACCGATTCCGATGACGTGATTGCAGCCCGTGCCCGAGCAGATGATAAATGGTGCCATCATCGCCCACTGCTGGACGCATCTTGGCAAATGGGTTTACAACACAAAAAAAAGGAAAGCGAATAAAAATTGTCCCACTTATCCGGCAAATTCTTCAACTCGCCCCGCGGCGTTACACCGAAGGAGCGCAAATCCCGCTGGCCGGAGTAATTCTTACAATTCTTACATTGCACTCGCTCGTGAAGGGGACAGAAAAGGACGGTCAGCAGTATTTTCCATTTCCGCACCGTAAGTCGAAGTCAGCGCCTTCTTTCTCGCACCGTTGTTTCCGTGGTTACGGTGCGTTCTAAAGTGTGCCATTTTTAAAGTTCCAATCTGGACCGTCTTGATGGACCTTTCGCCGAGCCGGCTTGCCGTAGCAAAGGCAGCAAGGAAAGGCTGTGAGCTCCTCTCTTCTGCCCTCCCCAGTAACTGGTCCTGTAGTCGTTCTATTCAATTCAATAGGAAAATATTTTACCAGAACCATCAGTTCGCTGCTGAATGTGCACTCGGACTTGTTCAGGAAATTAATATCATAATTTTTTCACCGGCTTCTTTGCTGCTCTCCATCGTAATAGTGCTAGCTGAACCGGTTTCTATAGCGACCGAAACGGGGCTGGGAAGAGGCCGGGGACAGCGTTTGTGCTTTCTCTTATCGTCCATTTGGCTTACGGACGGGCAGAAGTGCAGTCGAGCGCTGCTGGAGTTTACTTTTGCGTAATTTCACTAACGTTTTAACGGACGGGTTGGATTGCGTGGAGGTCAGCGGGATGAAAGTCGTCGGAAGATGCATTCGAGTAGAAGCGTCTTAGTTTTCCTTTCATTTCAGCCGACCGTATGCTATCCGACCAAGCGCTTCGTTTTGCATTTTCGCGTTTGGGTTAATCTGGGCGAATCGGTTTAGCTGGGGAGAAGGAAATCACGATTCCTTTATTTTTTGTCTTAAAGCACTTAGCAATGAATCTGGAAAGATAAGCTCATTCTCTGGTATCCAATAATTTCGCTTCGTTCGCTGTTTGTTCTAGCACTTTATGCAAGTCATATTCAAGCACTTTTACTGGGGAATGTTTGCACTGAATTCTATCAAAATGCTTGAACCACTTAACAAGTAGGCTTAGTAAAATTCTCATCAGGGAAGTTCATGAAAAGTCTATAGGCAAAATCCACCTCTTTATTGTTTAAGTAAACTATGGTTGGAGTGGTAACCTTTCCATCCCAAAACGAGACAGACACGGTTCGCGGAACCATTTGAAGTTAATTTTCCACACCGTCCGCCTGACCGACATAAAGAAATAAATTGCTAACAAAACGGACCAACTGGTGCGCTTAATAATATAAATCATTTAGCGCACAAATTGCCAGTGTAAACTCACGTGTGGGTGGGCGAGTGGGTGGGCCCTTGAAGTACCAATTTGCACCACCGGCAACGCCGAAAAAAAAAGCTGAACAGATGGGAAAACCGGCACCGGTGAAAACTTTCCACTACGTGCGGGTGCGCGAATTTCTTCGTCAAAAATTCAGCTCAATTTCATGACGCTGCAAAATGCTTGCTCTCCCCCTCCCCAAACCATAACCCATCCCCCCACCCATCCACCCACCAAAAAAAGTGGGAAATGTCCGGACGTCTAATGCGAGACGAGCACCCGTGGTCCAAACACACACTCGTTGCATTAAATTGTCGACAAATGGCTAATGAAAAATAAGCTCTTCGGGTGAAGGAAATTGTCGAAAGTGGCTCCCGAAGGAGCATGGCCAAACTGCCGCCCACACGGCTTGTGGCCGCCAAGCGGGCGCGCACACGCGAATCCCATCTGTTTCCGCTTTAATTCGCACACATCATCGTCGGTGCTACGGGTGCCAGGTCTCGCCACCGTACATGAAGACGACGCCCATAAACGCACACGAAAACGCTCTCTGCCGACACGTTCGCGCTTAACGGCCAACCGGCCGAAGCTGGGTGGCAACGTGCCCCGGGTTCGGTGCACGATTTCCTTGCGGCTGCTCAGCTCGCCCACTGAACTCGACACAATCATTACAATATTTCACCAGGTTTTCCTTCCTCATAAGGCCACTCACACACACACACACTCACATCACACAAGTTTCTCTTCTGATGAGAATTACACAGAACGCTGCAAACAACACAAAAAAAAACACACCCTTTTCTGCCGCAGTGAATGTTTTTCTTTCGTCTCGCCCCCCGGGGGGAATTGTGAAGTTTTTTTTTCTTCCATCCACCAGCCCGCTTTCATGACTCGCATATGGCGAACGGGAAATGGTGATGCCATTAAAGGCAAATGCGCCGGCTGGCATTGGCACTGCAATGCACTAAAGGAGGGGGAAGGGCGACTACGAGTTAACCGACGACAGCGCCTACTTTTGCTGGTGGTAGACATTTTTATTCGCCCTGTTTGGAGATTCCATTTTTTTGTGAACTCTCACCCATCTCGGGGCAAAGTTTTGCTCTCGTAGGCCGTTTTTTCCAGACGCTCAACCGGGAGGAGAGAGCGATAAAAATGGCTGCCTAAAGTATCATGAAAATTTCATCTACAACTCTTTTGCACCCGATTGAGTGCGCCCGTTTGTAGCATGTAAAGGGAAAGGGCATGAGGACCTGCTATTTGCGTACGACATGGTTTCGAGGCAATGTTCATTAAAGGGAGCGATGATATGGTGCGAAACGAGCAAGCAGAACGTTTCATTTGCAATTGAAGGGTTTATGTTTGAGTAGAATGCTATTTAAAGTTGGTAATGTATTTACCAATATACGATTAAAATCAAAGTTTTTATTATACTGATATTTTATCTTTCGAAAAGGAATAATTATTTTTAAAACAGTTGTTTAACGATTTAAAACTTCGGAATTACTTATGAAAGTTTGTTCTCTAAATCCACACTTATCATTACACCTAGTCAAAAATTTTTATTAAAATTTATGACATCATCATCATCAGAACTTTAAAAATCTGTCCTAGTAAATAACACCGAAACATTTTTTCCCATCCTAACCAACTTAAAAAGTGAACTAAAAGCTATAAATACAAATACAAATACAAAAAATAAAGCAATCAAACCTCAAAGCTAGCTAACATCAATATCGTTGCAATAAAAAGATTGTATCCTGTGAGTTAGTCAAATGGTGTCAAAAGTTGGATTGGCACGACGATGATTTTCCAAATTGCATTCAACAACAAATTCTTCGAATGACTCTTCCCGGCTCCCTGGTTACTGCGATGACTAGTTCGTTTATTTTAATGAAACTGTTTTTACCCCAACCCACACACGCTCCTCCCCCATCGTTCTCATCGTCCAATACGTCGAAACACTCTGCACGGCCCACATTCCAAACCATGCATAATCATGCATTATGGCACGACAATATTGCAATTTCAATTATTGAAGCCATTTTCCGACGAAGGCGTCTAGTCAAACGGGCATCTGTTTTTTTTTTCTCTCTCTCTCTTTTCATATTTTTTATCCCCTCTTCCGCTCACAAACGTTTATCGCCAAACGACGATGGGCTCCATTGTTCCCGGCCGGGCTCATTCTGGTGTGCACGGGAAACGACACCTTCGGGAATGGGTGCAGATAATCTTTGAAACTTTTGCTTGCTTCCTATTCTTCGGCCCATTCCGTGCTCCTTAACTAAGGCACTTGGTTGAATAGGTTTCAGTCTCAGTTCTTACCCCAACCAGGCAGGGATAAGCAAGGCTTGGTGTACGTAAAAGTTTTTCCCATCCGTAAGCACACTCTTTGCGCCCCAGCGAAGTGAGCTGCACGTGGCAAGTGAAGCGGATAGAACAAAAAAAAAGTAGCTCTTGACGGGATATCTAATCGAAGTTGGGCGTGTACGTGCGGAAGAAGAACCATCCTCGGGGTTCCGGGTACTGCCTTCGAACAAGTCATTTATGACACCTTGCTCGCTTGATCGATATCTTCCAGCACGAAATCGACGGCAGATCGGCAAAAGGCACAAGTCTCTCACCAAGCGGACCAAAGCAGCGTGCGAAAAGTCAATATTCATCCATCACTCGAAGCTCCTCGACGCGCTGACTTCGGCCCCGGGGACGGCAGGGTTCGGTTGACGCCTGTCGATAAAGAGTCATTTGTTTAAGTGTGTACGGGATGGGCGTGTTTATTGCCCACTTTTCCCTCAACCCGCCACCGATCGGGCGCCGAAGTTTGTGAGAGTGGAAATTTTTCTCATTATCGTTACAAATATTACTTCCCACCCGAAAAACCCGTACGATAAGCGCTTTCTTCGCTTGGCCCGGCGGTCGGTTCGGAGACCACTGAGGGCTGAGAAGATTCCGCCATCGTCATCGGTTTTTAATTTCGATAAAAGTGAAGTGCACACTGCGGAAAACGAAGTTTCCATTCGTTTCAGGGCCCTGCAGAATGGCGAGGGGACCCGCAAAATTCTGCTGCACCAGCGTCAGTGGCAGAAAGCTCTCTCTCTCTCTCTGGCTCTCTAAGCGTCTAAGAGCCTGAGGTTTTAGAGGTTTAACCGCGTTGCCGAGATGCAGATGCCGGTTTGCGGAACGTCAAAGACGTTCTCGGACAGGATTGAGGCACTTTGAAGCACGGTCGAAGCCCCGAACTCGATCAATAATCTGGTCGTAAGCCAGGGCCTTCCTGTTCGTCATAGCAAGTGCCGGGAACTTTTCGCTTTCGGAGCAGATTTTTACGATTCCACACGAGCGAAGTGGAAGTGGGTTTTAAGAACGGCTGCATTAAAGAGGAAGTGCATCGAAATGCAAGTGGACTGAGGCCAACATAACTCGCATATGTTGCTTGCAGCACCGAGTGGCCCTTCCGATGCGTTTGTCCCAGGCAGGTGTATACGTGTGTGTGTGAGTGTGGTCAAATTCCACCTAAGAGAGCGTCCTTGTTATGGGGAATGCTTTGAAGAAAATAGCTCTTGCTCTTGCTCGTTGAACATAAAAGGTTTCAATGCATGAAATAAACATAAAAACGAGGACGGGTGAGAATGGTTTGTGGTGTATGCTGCATTCTCTTTTTTCTTTTTGTTGATAAGTGAATGCTTTTGTTATGGTGAAGGTGGCTTTGGTGAGGATTGCTCATGCTGAAGGTTTTCTTCGTGATCGAAAATTTAAATCGAGTTCTTTACTTTTAGATAAAATTTGCATGAAAAAAGGTGCATTGGTGTGTTGGTATAAGGAAATTAATTTTAATAAGCATTCTGTGGTACATTTTACACACAAAACAGTCGGTTGTATTAAGTATAGTATTTTGAAAATTTAGAAGAATTGTTTTTTGAAGATATCCTATTTTGTTTCTTGATTTGCTTAGACCAACACAATAGCAGAGTCTTAAGACATATTAAAATTCAGTCATATTTTTTTAAAAACATTTTTTAATTAATTTAATGTATCATTAAGTACAAGATGAAAAAATACAAAAAAAGCAACACACCTAAAATCTTGAAATCAAATACAATATGGTCTAATGGTGATGATCCATCCATTATTTTCAAAAGGTCAGCTTAATTTAATTCCCAGGAACTCTCCTCCCTATTGAGCAATTATGTCATTGAACCAACAACTTCCAGGACGCAGCTGGAACCTTCTAATCCACAGTCCCGGGCATGCTTCAATGCTGCTAATTGATCGACAAACAAAACCGAACCGAAACCCCTTCGGAAACCGCATCGCAAAGCAAACATCAACTCATAACGTGCCGGCAGGTTGGTGGAGCGAGCCGGGAGAACAAAACCAGCTTAAACCGCTAAGCCCGTGTCTCCTAGGGCATGGGGTAAACATCGTCAAACCACAAAAATGTACCGGTATCAGATCGGAACAAGCATGTTTACTACCGAGCATGCACCATAAGTGCAAACGAACCTTCGAGCATCCAAACAGCCGTGCGGTGATGCATCATCACTCCTGCCGGCTTTGCCCCCCCCCCCCCCCCGCACTCGGGCGGCAAATTGGTTGGAAAAACAAGAACCTGATTGTGGGAGAAAATTATCCCCGCCCAGCCCCGAAGCCAGCCAGTTGCTCAGCTTTCCGTTTTGTGCACACGGCTGAAAAGGATCGTCGCGAAAGGTCACTAAATCACCGCAATTCTGCAACTGCAAATTGCACTCTGGCTCCCCACCCAGACCCAGGCTCCTTTGGGGCCGTGTCGCTGCCAGAAGCCCCAAATTGAACATTTCCATTAGCGCGACGGAGCCGGGCCGTTGTCGTTGCGTCCGGCTTTCGGGGAAGGAGGAAACGTTTTATCATCGGGCTCGACCGTGCAGCAACCGGCAAGAGCAGAGCAGATTGCAGATTACTCCCAACCGCTTCGATGTCTTCGAAGTCGAGTCGAGCGAAATAACTGTTCATAACTCTCATATGTCGTTCGGGGGGGCTGGGAAAAGGGCACGGTCTTCCTTTTCTTCCCCTTTACCGATTCGACCGTCACCATCACTCGATCGCTCACTCGCTAATCCATTTTCCTCGGGTTTTTTTCTTCTCTCCCACCCTCCCGCAGAGTTTCCCGGACATCAGCAATCGGACGGCGGCCCTGCTCTCGATGCCGAAGGGGCGTTACCAGCATTTGAGGCGACTGCTGCCACTGCTAGCGAACCAGAGCGAGGACTGTCTGACGCTCAACATTTACGTTCCCGGAAGTGGTAAGTTGTGCTGGGGATTTTTTTTAATGCACTCCCTTTTTCCCCCTCCCCCATCCCACCACCCATGTAATAGGGCGCCAGCAAGAAGGCAGCCAATCGGTTGGCCAACCCGGCACGAGATTCGTCCCGGCGTGGGGCAGTCGCGAAATGTGGTGATAAATTTCGCGCTCATCGACCATAAATTGGATCAAGGGAAGGTGCCTGGTCGCATCGCATTTAGAGGTTGGTTAGTGTCGGTTGCAAAACAGGAGAAGGACGAAGCGAGACGTCGACTCGACCACCGCATTAGGGACGGCGATTCTTTCGGAATTGGATATTGTTTGGCGGCCCGGGTTTGGTATGGTCGAGTCAGGGCTCTCGGCACTGAACAAACAACTTTATCGAGGTCCCGGGGACAAACAATCGGGGACAGACCCTGTCCCGGGCTTGACTAACGAAGTAACTGCCCGCCCCCGGACGGTGTCGTAAAGATGCCGCTTTTGTTGACTTCCGTGCGCAAATGGGGTGTGTGAGAGCGAGGAATAAAAATCGGTTGATGATGTTTGTCTGGCCGGGCTGGACATGTCGGACCATCGAGCACCTTTGATTGCAGGTTTTTCGTGTGTTTTTTGTTTGTTTTCTATTGGAACATGGCAACACTGTGTGTCTTCCGTTTGTAGGAGGACAGTGTAGGAGCGTGTTTTTACAAGCCAGTTTTATTCATTCGTTCTTGGCGAAGGTCGCCCCAAGACATGCACGTCTCAGGTATTAATCATTTTACTCATAAACTTCTGAATGTTTCATAAAGCGCTTCATTAGCGTTTGAAGTTTTTCCTGCTACTGAAGATTGATTTTAGTATGCTGTTAAAGGTTTAATTACAGACTCATATTTAATGTGTGATTTGAGTTCTTCTCATTTTCATGTAATGTAATTAAACTGTGGATTAAAATTATTTCAAAAATATTACGCTAATTTTTGGGTTTGATAACTTCAATAAATCAACCACTATGAAGCATACATTGTACAAGATAACATCTTCAACATTAAGAGCAACATGCAATCTACATTATCCCACTTCTGTGTTAATGTTTGTTAATCGCTTTATTTACGAACCTAACACGTACATCTCACTCGGCTAAGCACCCTGTTTAACTGAAAGAGCAACCAAAGACCATTAAATCCCAAACGTTTTATCGCTCCGGGAGCAACCACACGCAATTAATCGCTTCCTTCACCACACAAACACACACACTCGCATGCCATCGAATATCAATTAATGAACTGTTTAGTCAACTCTGAGAAAAAATGAAAAAAGACTCCTCACTTCCCTACCCTCAAGAGACTCATTAGTAATAAGAATTAATCAACCTTAAACACTGCTCCTTGTGGTGGGTGGCGGTGCTTCCCGCTTTTTATCTCCCCCTCAAATACCTTTCCCACCCTTTAATCGTTGTCTTCAGCAACTCTGCTGAGCTTTGCTTGTTAAACGACTTTAATGTCTTTCCGACAGCCGACCGGCGGGGGAAAATAATGTGGCCAGCTAATGCAAAAATCTCATTCTCCACTGTCACGTGAATGATAAGACCGCACCGTAAAGGGATGGCCAAAACGTTCGCCTATCGGGTTGATAAGAAGCAAACATCCCACTGCCCCGGCTCGGGGAAGAAATGGAGCCATCAAAAGCCGGGGTAATTATAAAGTTCGGTTCAGGGTGGGTGGTGGTGGTGGTGTTGGTGGCCGCCCACGTAGCACGTCCTTTTTAGTAGCTGTCACATTCTTCGCTAATCGTGCGGAGCGTGCGAAGCACATAGACACAGGGGAACCCTTTCCGAACGGCGGCTCCCGGCTCGTATCATAATTGTAGTTATAAAATATAATCTATTGTTCAACTATTAAGCCTCCATCGTCGGTCGTTCCTTGTGTCCCCGGGTCGGTGCTTCACACCCGGAACTGGGAGACCGCGAATGGACATTATCAGATGAGCTACCGTGTTTAAGTCCGGGACCCGGTTGAGGTTGCGGTCGTTTTCGAACCCTAATTTTACGATGCTTTAAACAGATTAGTCTCCGGAGAGAAGGTGATCCTTGCGCTGTATGTGTTTGTGTGTTGGAGATGTGTGATTTTACCCGGCGTTCAAACGAAGCATTACCGAATTTATCGTATTTTATAAACCGTGATATTGGCGTACCCAAAATGGTGGAATTCAATCTGAAGAATCCCTTTGATATGTATGAAAGTTTGCAAACCACGGCACGAATGATAGTGTTTCTCATCAGATCCAACAGCGAGCGGATTCTAAGTGGAAGCTTTCGAAAACATTCGTTGCAGCACGGTTCAGTTGAAATTTTACGACCCATTTTACGCCCGAAACAGCAAGCACACGCCCGCACGCCCATCGATTTTGTTGTCGTTTCATACGAAATTATTTACGATCGCTTGTTTCACACACGCACACATCGGATGTATTTGAGGGCCTTTAGTCGATGCCTTTAATCTTGTAATAGCACGGCCGTATCGTTTGTATTATTTTTTATCGTTTCATTTCATTTCTCTGCATATCCGGCCGCCGTCCCCGCGAGACAAAGCGCCGAGATTCGATTTATGGTGGTGGTAATAAAATTCACAAAATAAATCATCCGTACACTACCGTTGGATGAGACGGGCATGAAAATAAGTAGCGATGAGTTGCGTGTGCGTGTGAGAGAAAGAGAGAGCGAGCACGCAAATAGACAGAGTGTTATTTTCAATTCATCTCAAGCAGGCCGCGAGCGGCTTTTGACGTCTAGCGTGGCGTGTGCAAATTTTGACAGCTTCACATGCCACGGCAAAATAGACAAGCAGACGTCAGGGACGACGTCAACCGGTGCGGTGCGAAATAAAACGGCAAAATTGAAGCGCAAAACACGGTTCGCAAATGAACGTCGGCCCGAGGGGTGGCGGCGGATTAAGCACACGCCTTTGGATTAACTTTTCCCCGTCCATTTCTAGCCCGTAGCCGAGTCGGTGAGCTTAAAAATTGAATTACGTCTAACCGAATAAATATAGTGGATAGTGGCAAATTCAATTTTTACCTACCCGTAGAAACTTTTCGACTCGCAAGCAGTGCCGAGCATGTTTTGCATACATTTTGGGCGAGATGAGCCGTAGTAGAGAGAAAAAAAGCGACATGTCAAACTTTTCCCGGTTGCACCAAACCACACACACACATAAAAATGTGCATAATTTATGCATATGTTAGCCAGAGCGTACCGGTTCCGGTTTTTCTGATATTCCTTCCCCGAACGGGCATCGATAAATGGAGAAAACCCGGAACGCATGCACAAATAACCTCACCATCAGCATCAAAAACCCTCCACCACAAGCTTTCGGCGCTTCTTGGAAGTCACCCCCAAAAATCCTGGTGCCGTGTGAAGCAGTACAAAACTTTTTTTGATTTTGGATAAAATCTTCCATGGTGTTCGTAATCCATCGCAGCTGGTTTAATGGAGCTGGAGCAAATCATGGCATCGTTGTCGGTGGAATGTTGATGCCGGTGACGATGACGATGCCAATGTCGATGATGATGTCGACGACAACGTCGAAATGATGTTGTTTTCGATTAGGATAACGCCGTGGTGGAAAGTGTTGAGTCACAGACTCCCGGAGTGGGTTTGGTTTTTCGCGTTGTTTGCAGTTGCTCGCAAATCCGCGACTTTCGGTTCTTGTCGTTCTATTTGCATGAGTTTGTCAAATAGTGCGGATGGCTGTGTGGTTTTGCGTTTCGTTTCAAGTGCATGGGTTTCTAGAGTAGAACATGCTCAGCTTTGTTCGGTTTCTTATACGTAGAGCAGAACTTTATTGGGAGCAATCTTCATGAGTAAACATTTGCTTGGTAATTTTCTATAAATTCAGTTCAGTTGAGAGAAAATGATTATTTAATAATAAGATTCATACTATTTCCTGTAGATGTAAACGTAGGAAACCAATGAAACCCATAATTTAATAGTATATTTCAATTTCACTAGCAAACAATATCAATCATTCAAGATTGAAGTTAAGAAGTACCAAGATCTAATGAGACATTATTTATTTGAATGCTCCTAAGCGACTCATTTCTCGAAGTCTAGCTTTGCATCCATCCGGGTCAGGTCCAGCCAAATTTAGAGGAAACACTTGGTTCCACTTCCCAACTGTGACCCAAGGCACACCTCGCTCGGTTTCACGCTAAACGATCAGCAAACTCAAAATCATCCCCTGCTGAGCCTTCAAGCATCGTTTTCTCATTAATTTCAATACAAATTTCGAGCATTTATTTGTGCGAATTCGAACCTTTCTCCCCTGTGCGGCGAGACGACAATTTATCTACATTTTTGCGAAAATCTTGAAGGTTCGCTTTTTTTCTTGGGTTCGGTTATAAAAACCATTCACACAAATCGTCCAGACGGTGCGCTGAGTGACTGTGTGTGTGTGGGTTTTTTTTTGCCACTTCTCCTGCTAGGTTTGTCTCGCTCCGTTCTTTTACTGAGGATGTAAAAACGAGAGAATGTTGCCCGGACACCGTGCTGTGCTTTTAGCTCGAGTGTGTTCGGGCGCCGGTGCAAGTGGTACTCGTGGCAGATGATAAATGATAATTGAATTTCAACTTTAACATTTTCGGTTTTCCATCATGCAGGCGTTTGGGACGCTTAACGAGCGTCTTTCGAGTGGAGCGTACTAGGTGCGTCGTTTGTAAGTCGAATTCGAAAACGTCCGTCGCCAGCTGGGTGCGTGAGTCGAACGAAAGCAGCTCGAACGATTGTTAAGCCCGGGGTTTTTGTGAGCGATCGAAGCGAACGAAATCTTCCCACGTGTGCCCATAATTGTGACCATGCAGTAAAGCACGATTCAGACGCGGATTAGTCTTCCGTTCGTCAGGTCCATTTTAAAACGCTCTTCAGCAAACGCTCATGATGATCATCGTAAAAACCACATTCGGTTCGGTGCAAACCTTTGCCGAGTCCGGGACGTGCGATGGGATGGTGCGAAACTTTACTCGCAACTGAATAGGAGATCCTTTTTTATGGCCCTTTCACTGCCGTCCCCCTCCAGATCGAGTCGTCGGGCGAAGAAAAGTTCCGTTTTAAAAGATTCTTACCGCACGGTGCACGGATTAATTGAAATCTTAATTAAATGTGTAACAGCGGGCGTCTATCTGTTGGTGCGTTTCTTCATTTATTTATTTTTAATTAAGTTTCTTGATGACGTCCGCTTCCCGTCCAAAGTGTGATCGGTTTTTCGGACTTGCAGCCCTCCCAGAATCTCCCCGGTGGGGACATTTCACAATGATTGAGAGCTCTCCTCCGCAACCTTGCTCGCAATTAAAAACAGATCCCTTTCGGAGATCGTGTTTTTACCATCAGCACCATCGAATGGGAGGTTCGTGGTGTGGCCGTCTTAAATGGTTCTCTTGTTTTCGTATCGGATTTGTGGTTGTAATAATCCCCTGCCGCTCTCCCGGTCGGGTCGGGGATGTTTGTTGTTAGCTTTTTGCCAGAGCTTCCGTTCGTTCTAGCTGTTTCATAATCCACGCCGCAACACACGGTGCAAACGAGCCAACGGAACCCAAACCGGGAGGGAGAGTTTACAGCTAAATCCCACTCCCGATCCCCCGGAGAGGCTGAATGATATTTTAAAGCCCGTGCGAGCACAGTCTTTGATTTCACATTTCATACGGATTGGTACGTTATTTGCTGCCAGCATGGGAAGCAAAGGTGAACCATTTTCCAGTGGATAAACAGAAAACCACCGCAAAACCTTGATACGCTTTTGATTCACCACGTCTTATCTGATCGAAGTGGCTCGTCGTGCGTGGGGAAATTAAAAGGCCATGCCTTCATTTAATGCCGATTAGGTACAGTTTTTGATGAGCAACGATGAAAGTCACGTTGCGGGGGTTGTTCTTGTGCTCTTATGGTTGAAGTACACCCAAATCCAAAGCTTTTGGTTGCATGCTAATCATCAAAGAACTTTGGTGGATACGGAAAATAAATGGCTTCTTGGCGTACACCGGATCGAATAAGTCCATTTGCAGAAAATGTTATGTTTTTAATTGTTGATTTCGCGAGCTTTAATAATCTTTTGTTGTGTAAATTTTGAAGCATCAATATTTTAGATCTTTTACTATGTTAGAATGTTATAAAAACATTATTATTATTACAACAATTTAATGTAAACGATAAAAAAGTCCCTATAAAAATTTAAAAAAAAAATGCTAAACAGCGTCACTGTAGCCCAAATACTATATTAGGATTGCAATTTCAATGCATTTTTCAGAATGCATTCATACTTTCAGGCAGAGGTACAACATCTGCGCCAAACAGTATGCAACGCCCTGTAATAAATGGCTCAACCTAATGCTTTTGAGCGCTATTAAGGTTGAAAATTGTTACGGGGTCTCTGTTGCTAGCGAAAATATCTACCAAATTGCATGGAATGGGTTTTTACTGATAAAAAAGAGAGCCGGGAAAATGGTGAAGCTTTTGAAACTGGCTTCAAAGATAGAGTGAAATTCCAATCATCAGTGAGTTCCGGGAATTATCCTTATCGGGAAGATTACAAATTTCCAGCGTTGATTGCACCTTAACCATCTCTACATCTGTACCGCTACTTTCATCGCTCGTAAGTAGCACGTATCATTCGCTCCGTTCCTTTATGAACATGCACGACCAGAACCACCACAGTACCGCGAACCGACGGGCATGATTGTAGCCCAGTCTTCCCGGTAAAACATCATCTTAGCTCATGATGCGATCTCCTCACTTCCACTAGAACGAACTGCTAACCCACAAACAATCTACTATCTTCCGATCCTACCCCAGAACAGATGCAAATGTGTGTGTTTGCGTGTGGCGAGATGCAGCGAAAACCGAACCATCACTACTACCGTACCCAGCGTACTAACGATGCCCGTCTTTGTCTTCTCTCCCACAACTAGGAAGCCGCGGTCTGGAGGCACCGTACGCGATCTTCTTCTACATCCACGGCGAAGCGTACGACTGGGGCTCGGGCAACCCGTACGACGGTTCGGTGCTGGCGAGCTACGGTCACGTCATAGTTGTTACAGTCAATTTTCGTTTAGGAATACTCGGTAAGTTATCCCACCACCATCGCCTGGCTGTGATGTGATGTAAAGCTATCCCGTTTACCACACGACGATTGGGCGGTGTTTGTGTGATGCAGCATGCCTACCTTTAAGGCGCACGCACACCGTTCCTGTGGTCGTTTCTTCGGCGTATCTTTACAAACTCGCTACACTTGGGCAAACGCTTCGTGTGCACTCGCAAGAGATAACGAGTTGGCAGACGGAAGGACGGACGTCCCTCTCCTTCCCAATCTTCGCTCGCAAGTCATCATCAACGTCATCGTTCATTAATTCCCACACCGGAAAGGGCCGAGCCGGAGCGTATGTGCCACCAAAATGGGGACAACAAAACTGACCCGTTCGTAAATCTAGTCGTTGTACAGACGTTTTAGCGCACTTTCCGGGTATGCTGGTGGCGATGCTATTATCGGTTTGTCGGTTTGTCGGTGGTGGTGGATACAGTTGCGAAAGCACCGCTTTGACCTCTTTCTCTCTCTCCAGTGGACGACGCTCGGGAGATCGGAGCAGAGTAATGAAAATTTATATTATTCACTGTTGCGAACCAAGCGCTAAGCTAGCTCTGCCTTCGGAGTGGATATTTTTGTGAGGCTGGATTTTCTGTTATGGTCACATATTTTATTACAAGTTACTCTCTTGGGGAGTGGTAGGAAGAATCCCCAAAAAAAAAACATATTTCCACTATCGTGTGTGCAGCGTTTTTTTTCACAATTAAAGCATAAATCATTACTTATCAAAAGATTGAAATGGCCACGGTGGAAAGATTCATTGTACATGCGTGTTTCTCCACGTGCTCCAAAGCGGGAGAACAGTGGGGCGGTTTTTTATGGTTCGCCGGGTTTTTATGATGTTATTAAATTTTGGCCTTCGTGGCGAGTTTGGTTTACGACACCGGGAGTCGTTTCACGGCGCGAAAGCGCGCGGTTTGTTAGTGCAGTATGTTTGTATACAATGAGATTATTATCTCTAGCACGCAGCCTTTAACAGTGAAACATTGCTTCGGAAAAAAGGCAAGAAGTGGCAAAGCATCGCTTTTGGGGAAATCTTAAATATATTGCAAATTAGAAAAACAAATCATCTGAACTAAGCTAAACCGTCCGATTTTCTATGCAGCATACATCCACGTTTGTTTTAACCCACAACTGAGTGTGTTTTTTTCCACGCTCCTTTCCACTCCAACGTACGATTATCGTTCTAATCTTTCCAGCGTTTTCCCATTTCATCACGCATCCGTCCCACCGGAGAGATGTCAAATAAAATTCAACTTTTTCCCCGCACATCCCCAAACGAACCGCCGCCACCACCACCAGCAAAACAACGATAAATAAATTTTGAAAAACGATTCCATCGCAATCCAGCTGTGCAGTGTTTGCAATCGAAATTGCAAGCAGCGACTCGCCTCGGTGGTGGGAATGCATTTTCGTTTTGGAATTATATTTATTGCATCGGCAAACTTTGCCAAGCTTTCATTGCTGCCGACGGTCTGAGGAGGGTGGTAAAGGAAAGGGGGAGAGGGGAGGGGGAGGGCAGAACGGACGCTATCGATGTCAGAATCGGGTCGTTCTGTGTTTCGCACAACGGTGCGATCGTTACATCGAGTCATAAAGTGAACGAACTTTCAAGCACACGAGCACACACACAAACACACACTCTCGGTTGAAGTGTTCGAGAGGAATTTTGCACTCCTTTCTGGCCACTCGAGCGAGCTCGTGTACGCAATTTCTGTGATACTGTAAACACCGATAAACTATGCGAAACACGTCGTGCTGCAGTTTTGACGATTCGAGCACCGGTTTTGGGTCGTGCAGAACCATTTAGAGCGTTGCATTTTCCACGCACGAACCGATTGCGGTAAGTGGAATGGTGCTGAATTGGATTTGTTTAGTTTTCTCTTTTCATCGTTGGTTGGGAAAATTGTTCGTGAAGCATAAGAGTGTGTGTGTGTTTAGTTTCGACTATTTTTGTTTGTTCTTTATTGATGCAAAAGGCATTACATAAATGGCTTTAGGATTGCAAGGTTCTTTTCATCTATATTTCGTTCATCTTACAAATATAGTATTAAAACTTATTTTCAATTTAAACATTGATATTTGATTGATTTGATTCTTGATTTCATATCATTTTTTTATCTGACCAATATAATTGTTATTTTTTTAAGTTTTACGTCTTACTATTTGTCGGATTTTTTGTAAAAGCTTTTCACATTAATTTTCGTTTAAAAAACCTTTACAAACATTCCAACAATAATTGAAGCGATTTGTGCAACTTGATTAGAGTGAATTCAATCATGAACCGTATGACGGTAGCCTTTGAAAAGATCAATTGCAATCACTTTACACGGTGTGGCTTCATAATCTACCCTGGTACGCAGCCTTCGCAGTGAGGAACCATACGTGACGAGCTCACCTTCCCAGCAGCTGTCGACCCATCATTACGGCGCATAATCAACCGGTCCCGGCACACAAATACACCATTTCTATTCATACGCTCGATTCCGGCTAACCGGGACATCGATAATCGACGGCATCAATTTACATCCCTTTACAACCGTAGCGAGAGGATGCTAAATGACGGCTGCGGTACGGTTACGGCCTCGAAACCGTCAATGGAAGTAGCATTCCGGGAACATTTCATATTCCATTACTGTTAACAAAGCTTTTTTTTTCACCAAAGTTCCAACCCATCACACACGGCACCGTTTTAACCGACTTGTTCCTGCTCCTGTGGTACAATCACGGAGTGATAACGAACGAACTCTGTCCGTCTCCTGCTGGGCAGGGCGCTGTGATTCACTTCACATGAGGTTAGGTTTTACTTTCACACCTTCCAACTTACGCTTTCCTTCACCGCTCCACAAGAACTGCCTCAAACGCGTTGAGCACGGTCGAGACCGAAAGTGAGACGCAAATATTTATAGCCCACAGAAGCCATCCTCATTGCGTGTGCCATTCGGTACGGGCCTAGCTTTGGCCAAGGACCGAAATTTCGCATTCCGCACGCGTGTCACGTGTGGATCCTGATAATACTCTCACCTAAACACCTATTTTTCACCCTACGCTGCTTTCAACCAACCAAAAAAAAAAGTCCAACTCGGTTTGTGTCCGTCTTTCGATCACCCACCGTGCCGTGGAGGTGAAAACCCGAAGCACCCCAAAAAATAAACCGCACTCGAACGTGAAGCTCGCTTGCAAAGGAACCACCCGTGGTGAAGATCTTCCCGGAGGGAAACGAGCAGTGAAAAGTGTAGATTATGAAATGTGAAAACGAGCTCCAAACCGGTTTCGGAGCATCATCATACACGCACGATCGACCTCCACTCACACATTCACCAACGCGGTGAAACGAGGGAGCCCCGAAAAGAGATTGCATTTGAATTGACGTGTAATTTAACCGCAGGTGTTCCGACGCCTTTCGCAAGACACGGTTCGGAAGACGAATATCTCACGCGGGCATGCGAATGGAAAAACATGCTGTCGTCTGCCGCTAACGGACCGGGCGAAAAAAAAATAACTCCACACCTTCCGTTGGACGCTTTCAACGCTTTCCCAACGAAAGCGCCCGTATTAAAGTTAATGGAGGGGAGTGTAATTTTGCAATTCGGAACATTGTGTGCAGTAAATTGGAATCGATTTCCGATATGTCAAACAAACAGTCGCGGTGAACGCAGATAAAAGCGTTACCATGGGAATGATGGTGGTGGTGGTTGAAGCAGCCTTTGCTTAGTATTCTTTCTCACACGAGGAGAGCCCCCGACTTCAACTCGAGCTACCTGGAAAGGTCAAATTGCGTCGGGTACACCTTTGGGTCGAAAAACAGTCAACAATTTGTATACAATTTCACACTCAATTTGCAATCACTTCGGCAGCATTTTTTTATAAAATCTTTTTTTTTATTTCTGAAGACACCCATGTTTGCCTTAATCGATTAAAAGTTTTTGCTATTTTTTGCGTTTTACTTGTATTTTCCGATGGGTTTTTTAGTCAGTTTCGGGACCAACCATCAAACAGCTTCCCATTCACACCTTCGTCACTTTGAGTGACTGCAGTTTTATTGAAGTTTAAAGCGACTGGCTCCGTGATATTGGTGTTTCGAAATTATCTTTTCTACAATAAATTTCACATTGCTGACATGGTCTGAAGTTTCATGCCGAGCAAAAAGGGTTCAGCAGTTATTGTTGCTTTATGAGAGAAAATTTAGCAGAGTTGCACTTAAAAAAGGTAATTCTCACGATGGAAATATTTCCAACTTTTTTGTTTTGGAAAATGTTTTCGGCAATAAGAAAGATAATGTACAAACCGCAATGAACAACGAATTGTTTTTTTGAATTGATGATTTTTGGAGTAAGGCAAATAATGTAAAAGGCTTTTTTACCTGGTTTTTTTCATTTATTACAAAGATTAAAAAATTGATATGAGGATAATTTCTTTGAAAAATGGTATACTTGCCTGACTTGCGAAAAACAGTACTAACGAGCAAATTGGTTTTTTCAAATGAATTTTAATATGCCATGCTTAGAAATTCTATCGAACGCAATTTATTCAAGTAAAAAAATAATCTCTTCGAAATCGAAAAACTGCTTCACCGAATCATACTTTTATGGAGCTATATAAATCTGATCACGGAGCTATTGATGCAAATCAAATTTTGCTTCACAATAAGTTAGCATCATTCGGAGCGGCCCGTAGCTTCCGAGCTGTCGTTGGTTTCCAGATTCCAGCAAATATACTTTCACACGCTGTGTCCATTTTTAATAACGCACGTGTGTACGTACGCTAGAAAAAGCTGGATCGACAAGCCTGGTGCTTTAACTCGCGAAATGAATCACATTCCGCTGGGACAGGTGGAGCCACCGCGTGGACCAATTCATCGAACATTCATCGATGGTGGTCGCTAAGGGAACACACATAAAAAAAAATTCGTTCGAATGCAACATAAACCATCGTCCAAGTGCTTGTAAATCACGGCCAGCTTCGATTGAAATTCGCGTGGCCACGCGCGCGACAGTTTTTTTTAACTCCTATTTGCGATTTCCATTTTCATCCCCAAATTTTCGGTGTAATCGGGAATGGTGGAATGCATGATAAAAAACCCTCCCACAAATCGATGCGCGGATGCATTTTTCCACCTGATGTCATGTGCAATGATTTCTAGGCACGGCAAGCGACCAAAAAAGGAGGCTAAAATATACGGATGACAGGGATGGATCGAGCTGGGCGTAAAAAATAGAGAGGAAAAAACGCGGTAAACAACCACCCGCGGACGAAGGTAACAACATGCAGCAACTGCATGTAACGGCCGTTTGTGCAGCTGTGGAAGAAAAATAACGCCCACTAACGATGCCTCGATTCGTGTGCAGGCGAGAAAAAATACTCTCAAAAAGAGCTTTATGACTCACGGCGCTGCTCGTGCCATTGGTGAAACTATCGACTGTGTCGTTTGATTTATGCGGTTCAATAATCGAATTTATTCGCTCTGCTCTCTGCGATCGTTTCGCTTCACTGCACGCGGGCCGACACGGGATGGCCGGTGCCGGATTGTCTCGCGCTGGTTGGGAAGGAAACAATATTCCGTACACTCGGTGGCTGGGAAATGGGAAAGGTTTGATGTCAAAACGGGAGCCCGAGGAACCCAGTGGGTGGGTGGACCCTGTGTATTTACTTTTTCCTATAAATTCACCATAAATCAAACGATGCACCGCGACCGGTTCGGTCGGTGTGGAGGTGAGCGCGCGAGAGAGTTATTAAACAGATCGGTTTGGGAACGAACCCGGAACGAGTCAATAAATAAGTCTCACCCAGCCAGGCGCTTGGGAGAATAAAAAAACCTTTATCTTTTCCGTGCTGTGCAAATAAAGGGATAGAAATTAGATGAACGCGTTCCAGGTTTTGCCTTTCCCGCCCCCGTTATAGGTTCATGCTGCAATAAAGTAGCTACATCCAATCAAACAATGCGATCCGAACAATGGTCCGTGCAGCATCGATAAGAACGTGGCAAGCTTCTTCACCCCGCCCGGGGTTTTCATACCCGTTGGATGCCCGATGTGAGCATATGTTTACCGAACAGATTACCATTTATCAATTTTATGAGTCCAGCGTGGCCCCTGGCAATGGGACTGACGGCGAATGGATTGCACCTATGATCTTCCCACCCGAACCGCCCGCACGGTTCGTGGAGCAAAGGGCCAAAGGTAATCAGTAGATAAACATCGCAGGAAATGGTTTATTTGTTTTATCGCCCGGCTGTGTCCGGCGTCCAAGGAAGATCACGACCCTTTGGGGCTGCTGGTTCTGAGTTTCGGTTTCTGCTTTCAAGAAACCAACCAAAGGAAGAGGGAAAAAACGCCTTCGCAAGAATGATGCTCGATCAGTTTCGAGCGGGCAAAGAGGTGACTTGCAAGCATTGCTATTTTTTCCCGGTGCGTGCAGTGCTTGAATAATTGAATGAATTATGTTTTTGCTCGTTTCGCTCGCTCGCTGATGTTTGAGACGTTTTGTTTTCGGTTGCTGCCGGAGATGGTAGATTCTCCGAAGGACTGCCTATTTACCGGTGCCGATGAAGGCGAATTCAATTGAGGCTTGAGCTTCTTTTTTCCGAGAAAGGCGCTACCGATACGGTCAGATGATTATGGCTGAAGAGGGTTCGATCATGCTCGTTTGTGCGTTTGTCATAATGGGTTAAAATGGGTGTGTGAAATTAACTCTCGTTGATCAGGATTTCATCCTAAACTCATGCTGTTTTGTTGAGGTTTTGTCCACACTTTTATACATTTCATTTGAAGGATCTCTGAAAAATATACCCGAGCAATTATGAAACAAACATTTATTCAGGAAGGAATCAATTTCTATTACACTTTTATCATGCTTGTTGCTATTTTTCCAATACTGGGTAGATATAAAGCTTAAATACGTCTTTATTGGAAATTGAATATTTTGGGAAAATATGTAAGATCTACGCCTAAAAGTATGCTATTCGCAGCACTCAATTATTTTAAAGATTTAGTATTTTTAAAGATTGCACGCCGATTAGGTTTGGAATTAATGGACGTACACATATATTTCATATCAATGAAGTTAAACTTTTTGAATTTCTCAAAATATATATGCGTTTGGCAAGGCGACAAAGTTTTCTCTTCAGATCTTTACCGATTAAATCAGACCTCAAGAAGCCCATTAATACTGTACTTTTCTAAAATAAAATATTCGTCCAATTACCCCAAATTTCCACGCATTATTTTCCGTTCCAACTGCTTTGTTTGCTTGTGAAAATATGCAGATAACGTCACATTAATTATCGGTAGAAAGAACGCATTTTTGGTCGACTTTAAATCGGAAGCTTTCTGCTGGTCCGTCTTCTGTTGACTTTTCTCCGCGAGATTTATACTGAGCCCGGGAAAACAGATACAAAATGACACAATAAAAAAGGTACACCGAACAGATTCGAAAAGCCCTTTCGGAATGGAATTTCGCCGGAGTTAATCTCATTAAAAAAACAGCGTGACACAGCGGGGGGAAGAAAGGGGTTTGCCCGAACCCGAACGGCTGCCGCCGTGACAAGATAAATGTGACGATTTCGCAAACGAAGTTTATCTTACGCCGTGCGCCCGGCTTTCTTTTTACAGGCTTTCTAAAAACTCGTGCCTCGCTGTCACCCGGTTCCGGCGGTAATCTAGGATTAATGGACATCATTCTGGCCCTGCACTGGGTACGAGATAACATTGCGTCGTTCGGCGGTGACCCGAAGCGCATCAACATCGTCGGCCACGATACGGGCGCGTCGCTCGCGAATCTCGTCCTTATCTCCAAAGCCGGCAAGGGTACGTCCATCGCGTCCAGTTTGATTCCTGTGTCCGGGAGAAAGGAGTTTCTTATCTGTTGTGCTCTTTTGTTTTCGCCGTCTTCCCATTTCCAAAAGGGCTCGTGCAAAGGGCGATCCTGCTGAGTGGTTCGGCACTCAGCCCGTGGGCACTCATTCCGGATCCGGATGCGGTACGGTTGGAGGTATCGCAGCAGATGGCGTGCCATCTGGTGCCGGGCCGCAACGGTCGGAAGCCCTCCACCGACGACATCACCGACTGCCTGCGGGACAAACCGATCGAGGCGCTGATGGGCGTCCGGTTGGGTAACGTGCGCTTCATGCCGTCCTGGGGTCCATTTCTGCCGCTGGAGGACTCGCTCGATCCGGAGTTCGCGATGGAACACTCGGGCGAAGGCTTCATTACGAGCGAACTGATGCTGGGCATGACTACCACCGAAAGTTACAACGATTTCAGTGCGTCCGACATTCAGGTGAGAACCATAAGGTAGAGAGAGGCATAATTTCACGTCCCCAACGCCCCGACCATTTCCATTTTCACAGTACGGACTCGAGGAAGACCAACGGAACCGACTCCTGCGGACGTACATCCGGAACGCGTTCACATTTCACCTGAACGAAATCTTCTCCGCCGTCCGGAACGAGTACACCGACTGGGACAAACCGATCCAGCATCCAATCAATATCAGGTGGGTCTAATTTACTTGAATTGGGGCCAATATTGCGGCCACAGGAGATTCGGTCTTTTCTCAATGATGTGCGTATGGTCGAGTGGACGTTCGTGCGGTGATTGAAAATTGGAAGGAGCAGCGAATCCCGTGTGGTTTGCGCGTTTATGATTGGAAATCCGGGCATTGGTCGGTTGCTTGGCGGAGGGATCATGTGATTTCTCGGCCTACTGGGAAAGGATGAATAGATTTAATCGATGTGATTTGGGCGGAGTGAACGAGAATGATTACAATGGCTGATTATAAAGCAGTTTTAAGATTTGGAACGAGTTCTAAAATTTATTCTCATCAAAACATTAATAATTGATAATCTGTGAGAAATTCGTGGAAATATTGTACGAATACGTTATTTTGGGTATTGTATTGCTTCTCTCCTGATAATAATGATTAAAAATTAAATTAACACAAGTATATTTCATCACAATAAGCATTGTCAATATGTATATTTTTCTATATTAAACTAATATTTTAAAATATGTTAATCTTAACCGACAAGCATTTAACAAAAAGTGCTACAAATTGTTTAGTTAAACATTGTGGGACAGATTTTTTAATGCATGAAATGATTGGCTTTGAATCATATCGTCCTCGTCTTCGTCCTAGTGGTCTCGTCTTATTCATGGCAGAGAGAAAGTTTACGAACGCCTCAAAGTATGCAATCTTTCTTAACTTTGTGAGAAACTCATATAATTATAACTCTCGTTTGCTTACCCAAAAATTTGTAGCTTGTTTGCTTAAGTAAGAAAAATATGTTCTAACAAGTGCAAAATCAAACGAACGTCACAGATATTGAAGATAAAAATACACTCAAGGCATGTTTTTGATCTAGCACTTGCTTCGAAATATTTTTCTTACTTCGCACGAATTCTTAAGAGCTTCGGATAAGCAAACGAATGTCTCAATTACAGGAAAGATACATGTTGGAATAGGTAAAAGGCTTCTCAGTATTGTTATTTTCACTCGATACAGGTATTTACCAGCAAACATGTGACTTCTTTCCGCGTTATTCATCATTAGTCGTGGATTAACATAACAATCTAACCATATCAGTATCCTTATTCCAAGAATGAGACATGTAAGTCACCACCGCCACCGAGTATCACCACCCCGGTTGCTATCCGATAACCAATTTCTGTTTAAAATGGATCAAGAAAAACATTTGCCACACAAAAGCAGCACTCAAAACTGGCAAGAATAACGCCCGGAACGGAACGCATCGCTTCCCTCACCGCGATTTGGTTTCCCGATAAAACATTCGAGGAAAACGGCTGTTTTTCTCTTCATCCACCCGTGCGAAACGTGACGCGTTTGCGAAACACACACACTCCCACCCAAATCGTTCCCGGCACCGCAAGCGAAACGGAACGGATGTGAAATTGGAACGGAATGTGCAAAAGAAAATTGCTTCCCACTGGTTGGCCCGTGCTGGCCCGTGAGGTTTTCGATGGAAAGCGAAGGAAAATTCAATCGTTCCCTGCAGATTGGCCTCCAATGTGTGGCTCCAGGTGAAGGTGAAGCAAAACCTCTCGGGAGTGAATTGGGGCTCAGCTCATATCAGCTCCTCCGCTCTCGCACCGCACGTCTCCCGAAGTAGTGAAACGAACAGCACACTTTTGATTCTAAATTGGATTTTGTGAAATTTTAATTCCCAACATGAGATTAAACCCTGCGCTCATCGAGTGCGGCCGGGCACGTGGATTTCCGGCTGCAGTTTCGTAATTTCAACACTCGGAGGAACAGAGCGGGAGAGAGAGAGAGAGAGAGATAGAGTGAGACGAAGGCTGCGTGTGACTGTGTGCTAAGTGGTATGATTGTCGGTTGTAGTCATGGGTTTTGATCAAAATTGAGATCCCACAGCCTGCCTACCAGAGATTTGCCTCCCGTAATTTGCCCTTCACTCCCACTCCTTTCCCACCTCCATTGCCTGTCTAACTCAATCGGCCCGAAAGGTATTTTTAACATGTTCCCTATCCGACCGAGCCACTGCTGGCGCAATGGTAATAATATTATTTCAAACATTCCAGTGCTCCGACAGCCCCAAACCCGAAGTGAAGCTCCCAGTGGACGATTTTGTGTAATCATCCATTTTGGTTTGGAGGAACGAGATTTCCAACGAGATTTCTAACCGAGGGTACGACCCAAATGGGAAGCTAGTTGGAGTGGTCCGGCCCGGATTGACCGAATGTGTCCGCAAGCAAAGGACACAAAAGCACGTGTACTTTCCTAGTAATGAAATTTCTCTCCATCGATGCGTTTGGCCGCCCCACGAGAGCCCGGTTCTCGGTTGGTTGATTATTTGTCTGACTGGGTGTGTGTATGTGCTTGTGTTTGCACAAGTATTTCACACAAGCACAAACACACACATCCACCACACTCATCTGTTGCAAAGTGGATGAAAATGGGGAGCCAATTAATACCGTGAAATAGGATTAGTTATGTAGCTTCCCGTTCGAGTTTCGGCTGATTGGATGATGGATTGGCTACACGTGCTAGCGAGGGAAAGTGGGCGAGAATGTTTGTGGGAAAATCGCCACCCATTCACTCCATTGTCCAACCGAATGCATTAAATCACACGATGATGTTTCTGCAGCTTTTCCGCAACCCGGCTGGGAGCACCCAATTATCGGGCAGCGATACACAAGTAAGAGTATTAATAATTTTCACCACTACAATTCACCCCAGGGACTTGAGAGGGTGGGCCCTCTGCCCAGCTCCCACCGATAGTCATCAAGCGACCGTACCGCATTAGAAAAGCGATTTTACCGATCACGGCACGAGAACGCAAATATCAATTTGCGAGCGAGCGCACATCATTCGAGCATGATTGTTCCCAGGGTGGGTGGGAGATTGTCTGCCCTTTCTCCCTTTCAATGGGTGGGATCGGTTCTCCGGTGGACCACATGATTGAATCGATAAATAGATGAGCTCAGCGAGGCGCGATAACAAAGTGTGTTTCTCGTCGAACGGAATCGATAATATTTATGTGCTTTTATTGCGATCGTTTAGTTCACTGTTGATGGGATTCGTGTTTTTCGTTGTTTTTGTTCGAACCAGGCATAAGGATGCTTCCAAATCGCGGCAATCATGGTGAAACATGGTGTTTATTGGTAGTTTTCGATTGCAGCAAAGTGGAGAAAATTTGGGTTGAGGAAAATTTGCTGGAGAGGGTTAAAGATTTTTTCAAAAATTTGGTTCTTACTAGCTAAAACGACCAGGTTAAAGGATTTATGACAAAGTTCCCAACTCGATTTTGATTTGTTTTGTTCTGCTTATCCGTCTACCTTAAGGTTGACTTTAATGTAACATTAATGTACATTAATGTAACGAATCCCATTTTCTGATGGATGTAACTTTTTCATCTATTGACTATTGAATTGTTGAAAAAATACAGTAAACTATACGGTACAGTGTTTTGCCTTTGTACAATTTGTTATATCGAGATGATTTGTTATATCGATTATTCGACATTCTCATAATGGTTTATGAATATCTATTAGGGTTACATTTTTTTGCGATAAATTAAACAAAGAGTTTCCTGTTTTATAAAATCCTGTTTTAAAATAATATTTTTTATAATATAAAATTTAAAATTTATTATTTATTTAACAGAGTATATAAAAATAAGAATTTTAAGTTACAATTCATTCAAACTCATTTTATAATTCATAGTTTTTCAAAATTCATATTCATTCAAAGAGCAAAAACTCATGAGCAAATCCCAAAATATAATCTCATCACACGCGATCAATAATCCTATGATTACACATCGAAATAGCTTGTATAAGCAGAACTGTATCGAACGGTCAAAGGCATGTTCTTGAAGGCCATCTACTTTGCCCGAAGCATACCAACACCGAACGTTGCAATTAAAATAACAAATTACCGAGCACTCTGCGAATATGAACAATGATTTCGGCATGAAAGAAAGAGAAAGAGAGAGAGGGAGCGAGGAATGGCGAAAACACAAAAGTGGAAGAGTCATACCCAGAAGCAGCTAATCTGACATGAGTGGGCCAGTTTTGTTCGTGCTGTGAATAATTTTTGCTCATTTGTCTCACACATACACGGTCACACTTGCCCATCCTCCCTCCCTCCTGTTTGGGGCAGAGTTATATTGGCAATAAATATTAATACCCATTTTTCCCAACCAATTGACCTCTCGATCGGGACGCGCTATAGGAGCATTGCACCGGCGGGGAGAGGGGACAGGAGGAGAGGTGAAAAACGGGGCGAAAAAATTGGGTTTATCATTACTGATGCGGGATAAAAGTTTGCTACCGCCACACGACCTCATCAATCAGTGGGTTTGTGCTAAAAATTATTACTTCCACTCGATCCGTGGCCGTGGCCCGTGCGGTGGGAGAAAGGGTAGGAGCGGAGAGGAGGGTGCGATTCGGGTTAACTTCCGGCTCGTATCGATAGTCGCCCGTGCTCGAGAGGGCGTGAAATGAGGTTTGGGTTCAGGGGCAATACGCATAAATCCAGCGCCAGAGGTGACCTCCCAAGGTGGAAGGCGAGCTCATAAAAAAAGGCACCGAGGCTCGGTCCGTGTTCACCACATTCACCCGGTCGTTCTCAGTTTATGCGACCTGGGTGAAGAAATATTTCGTCACGCAACGGTTGCTTCTGGCTTTGGGAGCTTTTGTCGGTCAATTCGATTAACCGACTCCTGACCACGAGATTAGCCTGTTTCGTTAAAAAAATCTCTTAGCGGTGGAAACAATCCTTCTAAATAATAAAAAGTGCCTCACTGTCGTAATCCTCGCCGGATAAACTCGTCGTTGATCGAATTCGTAACGACAGCTTGACATAATCACGACGTCAACAGTCGCCCAAACGACAGATTTCCTGCCAGGACCAGAAATGGAGGACTCCTAACAGAGTGGCTTTGGGAAAAATCGATCATCGACGGGGGGTTTTTGCACTTCCTTTCACAAGGTGCGAAACGTTGAACGTTCCTTTTCAGGAAGTTTGTCCTGCGATTGTTTGTTCTATCGATACCGCAGTGCATGTGTCAACTGTCAGTCGTTTTTTTTTCAAGGATCAGATTCGATTGTGTTTTTCGCTTTTCCCCCATTTATGCCACCGAGAGATGACGAATCACAAGACAATCGATGGGAAGCTGGCAAATATGGATCGTTACATTGTGTCTGGTGTGTAAAGAGATATCTTTTTCGTGGTGAAAAATAGAAACACAAGAAACGTCAACGTCGGTTCTCGAGAAATGCAATGAAACGGCTGCATACACGCCCCTCAGTTTCCCACGGCAACAAAGCACCATACGGGAGGAGAGGGAAAGGGGAAAAGGGGGTCGAAAGAGGAAATCCATCCGTTCGTTCGTTGTCGGAGGATAGAAAAATCCGGATCGAAATGCGGTCGCAGAAATAATACTCACTCCGCCAGGCGGCGAACGCTCGAGGCAATCGTTCATTTCCCGCAATTTACTGCCAGTCATTGGGATTATCGTTTTTCTTTTTTTCGCAATCGTTTATTTTTGTCTTCCTGCGGCTCCTTTCCCCCCTCTCTTCACCCTCGCGCAATGCCCACTCTGTCATCATCCTGTCAGACGGTGGTTTTTCCGGCGAAAGAAACATTGTCAGTTTACGTCAAATATTTCTCATCACCCTGCACCGCTTCGTTCGAAAGCATCCACGGTCTTAATTGCCACAGGAAAATGAAGAAAATGTTTCGAGGAAAGGGGAGCCTCCTCTTCTTGTACACGCCCACAAACAGATTTTTTTGTCCTCCAAACTCACCGCGCGGGGTGACAAATATTTCGGTTCACCCAGGGTGGCTAGAGTTTTGGTTAAGCTTTCTGTGTTCTTCTCTTCTTTGGCTCAAACGGGAGAGTTTGAATTGGTGATGGAAGATGATTGTTGTTTGTTTTTTGTTTCCGTTTTACTCGCCCCTCACTCTCCTCGCGAGCTCGTGATGGATGGACTGATTTGGTGATCAGCTTTTATTCTCTTATTTAGTTTTTTTTTGCCTTTCTCCGCTTTCACTGTGGCTATCTCATTTCGATTGGATTCGTTGTTTTCTTCTCTCGGTCGTTCTCGTCAGTGCAAACGAACTTTCGCACATCATCGTGTGCGGTTTGTGGGGCTTCCGGGGGGATGGTATTGTAATTTGAACGATGGGTTTTGTTTCATTTTTATTGTTTGTTTGTTTTTTTTTTTGTTTTTTCTCCCGCAGAGACTCGACCATGGAAGCCTTGAGCGATGGCCATACGGTGGCGCCCATCATTAAGGTGGCCTATCTGCATGCGAGACGCGGTGCGAAGACGTACATGTTCCACTTTGGCTACCAGAGCAAAGAGAGCGAATACCCGCAGGTGAGTGGTGGCAAACAATGCGATAAATTTAAAAACAATAGGCGGTGGGAGGAGGGCTGGAGAATTTTAATTACCCAACATATTATAAAGCTTACTTGGAAGACTAAATCGTTGGGTAGAATCATTTTTTTATGCTGGTTTTAATTGAATTGATTTTTATTTTACTTTTCATCGATAAATTAATATTTATCATTCAAAGTCGATTAATTTATTTAATATTTCAAAATATTAATATTTTTTACCACTTGAGAATATATTACAAATTGACGTAGGAGTGAAACAAATTTTAAGGTGTAAAATTTGATGAAAAACTATACAGAACTATTAATATACCTAACGAATTTCAAAGCAAAACCCAATTTTATTAGCAAAATTGTTACCGTAGTAATTCAGCAAATGTTTATCTATTTTACATTTGCATTTTATTCATCTTCGGTCTTTATTTTACGATCTTTTTTCACGCTCTCACACACTCATACTAGAACATACTTCTCATATCAATTTCGGTGCTCAAGTGGCGAAAGTTTATCGTATAGTTTTTACATCCTCTTGAATCGAGCAGCCCCTGAAGCACACACTCGAGCTCCTACACTCCTGTTTTTTTATTTTTATTCCGGACACTTTACTCTAAACTTATCGCATGATTTACATTTAGAGCATGATTTAAAGGCATACTTCGGGTGAGAACTTTCGAGCGCTCCAGCTACTGTAGGATCGGGATCGGTTCGCACTATAAACTATGATTTACTTTCAGCTTCTTATCGTTCCGGCAAAAGCGTGAAAAGCGCATTCCCTGCGAACGCACCCGCGCACGTGTAATGGAGTTAATGCACCGACAATCTTTTATCATATTTCTATTTCATTCGCGATGCCTTCCCCCGTTCCCGTTTGCTTTCTTTTCATCGTTCGTTTCCCCTGTTGCGTTTCCTTTCTCGCCGGCAGCGACTGGGCAGCGTCCGGGGCGAGGATTTGCCGTACATCTTCGGGTTGCCGCTGGTCCAGGGTGGACCGGTCTTTGCGCAGAACTACTCGCGTCAGGATATGGGCGTCAACGAAGCGGTCCTCAACTTCGTGACCAACTTCTGCAAAACGGGCGACCCGAACGAGGCGGGCCACCAGCAGGCCCAACCGCTCCATCCCGACTACGGCACGGCGAAGGAACGGACCCGCTTCCGGCTGATCACGTGGGAAACGTACGAAACCACCACCCAGCAGTATCTGAGCATCGGTAAGTACTGGCACTGGGGCTGCTTTATTGAATTATGCAAACGCTGGTGGTTCTGGTGCTGCTGCTGTTAGACCAGATCAGTTAGTCCGGCGTGATTGGGACTTTCTTAACTCCAAAAGGTTTCGGGCGGGGAACTTATCTTCGTGCCGATAAATTACTGTCCTTGTGAGCGGATAGCGAATGGTCGAGGAGGAAGAAAAGAAATCCCGTACCATAAGGCAGTGATGTACTGAAAGGAAAAATCATGTTTTCACGAGCAGATTTTTTTTCGGAATTTTAACGAACTGCTGCTTTAATGGATTTTGTAATGGGAGTTGTATTCATTGAAAGCTTCCAACACATAGAATAAGCAAAGTAAGTTAAATTTTTAAAATATGGAGCATGAATTAAATTTTGATTTTGGAAGCTAATTTTGATTTAGACTGGATGCAAATTAACTGACCTTTTGTTTGGGTTACTTCAAGATGTAATAAAATTGAAGATTTCATTTATTGTGGAGGATTTGAAGCTGTTGTTCATATAAAAAAGAGAGATAAAAATGAAATAATCGCCTTAATCTTATCATTTAGTTTTCTTTTCCAAGGAACAACAAATATCTTTGCATTTTAATGTAATAGATCAGATAAATATGCACTTTTTTCTATAAAAATCCGTCAATAAATCCAATAGGAATATTTTTGCTTATAAAAATAAATAAAACACAATTCGTAAAGCACTCTTCTATCCACAATAGTCACCACTATTTCCGGAGACCAGGATCGATTGAAATGATTGCAAGTCCCGAATAAAATACGGGAGAGAGAATTATGTACAGAAAAACTCCAGCATGAATAATTTGAGTTCGAGAGCGTACGAGAGGTGCTTGGGCAGAACCTTTAGCATCGAAATAGAAGATTGACCACCGCCCTCTTTATGTGCGGGACAAGATATAAACCTTATGCTTATGCGGGGGAAAAGTTCAATTCGTGTGATAATTTGGAATCGCGCTCTCGAATCTCGGTTTAGATTCAGTGTCTGTCAGCAGCGTCGCATCGCGTTTCGCCATCCAAAACCGAAAAAATCACGAGATCGAGCTAAATAGATCGTGTAACAGCGTTTTTTTTGGGGTTTTTTTTCCTCACTCCCACCGTGATTCTCGCAACCCCACCAAAAAGGGAAACAAGCCACCGCCGCAAAACGCGCAAAAGCAACGGGAAAGATAAATTCAATTTAGTTATAAGGTTCTTATCGGATCACGGCGTGGTGCGACGACGTGCGGCTGTGGTTTCCTCTCCGGCATTCCATTATCCGGCCAAGGTTGGGTTTTTTTTTTCGTTCGCTGCTCGAGCCTGTCATGCCCATTTCCTTGCTGATCTTGGCGGCGGGGAGAGTTAAGTAGTAAAATCTTTTTCCCACATACGTAAGGAACCGAAAGGCCGCCCCCGGTGCAGGAAGCTGGTTAGGTTACTTTTTTATTTTGTTGTTATGCGCCAAGGAACCATTTCTGTAAACTTTTCGATGCCTTCGTTCGTGCTTGCTCGTGGACTTTAGTATCCTCTTTTTTTGTGTTACTTTAGTGTCCCGTGCTACGGTTCCACGAAAATCGGGCCACGGCATCAGCTTGTTCGAGCGGGTTTTTTTGGAGACAGATACTCGGAAGCGTATATTTCGTGGCTGGAAGATACACCAGCAGGTAGCAGAAGCTGGTGCCGGCAGCTGGTGCCTTTTTCCGCTAAAAACACTCGTGGAAGAGAAATGGGCGTGAAAGACGAATGTTCGCCCTGGGACGTCCGTGGGTGACGACAGCGCGCTATGGAGACACAACTCACACACACACACACACACACACACACACACACACACACACGTGTCGAAACTACTCGGAACCGGCTTCACATCGGGAAAAGTTAGTCCAACTTGTAAGAGCCACGTCCACGTGGGAGATGAAATGGTTTTACGTTTCGCCCTGCCGAACGTCCTTTCGGAGGCCGATCGTAATCTGTTCCGCACCGGAATCTGAGTCGATGACTGTAGCACGAGGCCGAAGATTTATGGTTTACTTTGAACTTCCAGTGGGTGGTAAACAATTAAATGAAAAACTTTTGGATCATCCCGCTTGCGTACGACACAAGAGGCTGCCCGGGAATGTGGTGTCGTCCGTCCATAAATATCGTCTGCTGACCCCGTCTGCCGGGATCGATTTTTCGTCGTTCGATTTTAATTTCCCCTTCAACGGAAACTTTTGTAAAAACCTGTACCGTGTTTGCCGGCGCGCTCGCTTTACACAGCAGCCAATCGTCCGTCAAACTTGCGCCCGGTGCGATTGTTTCGTGTTCAAGTGGCCATGAAATCGATCGGTCAATCGACTTCGAGCGCAACGGAAAAACGTGTAACAGAAACCGACGTTCCGGGAGCGCAAAGTTGTTGAAAGCCGTCCGTTGAAGGAGTTTTTGCTTCCGAGAAAACTTGCAAAGGGCCATTTTTCTTGCCCGGTGTGTCTGTGGAACAAGCTAGTTTTAGGGCGATTTTTTTTTTGCAAAGTTGTTATGAGAAGAGCGTGAGGAAGTAAATCTACAGTGAGTGCTGCAAAGTAAACGATTTTCGAGATAAACACAAGCACATTTGTTTTGAAGAAGAATCACACGGAGGGTGATTTGAGGTGTGATGGAAGGTTTTTCAGTTGTTTGCAAACACGAGTCATTTTGCTTTAAAAATATAAAAACTCGCTTCTAAAATCATTCAAATCGTTCAACCTTTTTATTTGTACCGAACATTATTACAATCATGATGAGGTTGCAGTTTTCCCTTTTATCAAATCCAAAAACTCTCCAGTTAGTACTCAGCACATGCAATTAACTGGTACTGCCTCATAACTTACCCTGTTTATCGCACTTCCTCAACCTAGCATGTAAATCCTGTGAGAAGACTCCGCAAAAGAAAACCCACCAAAATACATCTCATTCCATCAACAAAACATTCCACCTAAAAAGTCGTTAGCTCGGCAAGAAAAACGGATGTTTTACATAATAAATTGTGCAGCGCTCAATCGTTTCTTCCTTCGCCCGCATGCGTTGATACACCAGCTACCCAGAGGATCCGGATTCCATTTCGAACCAGTCGGTTCATCGATAAGAATCTATTTCGAAGATTTATACCCACCCAGGGCCGAGCGCTTCCAAAATCAGCCCTGAAAATGAAAACAAAAATAGAATTCACACAAAAGACATCTCTTCGGTGGAGGGGCTCACAAAACACCACGGCCTCATTGGGGCTGAATACACAACAAAACCGGCGGCTGAAAGTGAAAGCTTCCCGATGAAGCTTGCGTACGAAACTGCTGCGTACAAAACCTTCCCCATCCTCCTGTAAGAGCTTCCAGCGAAGAACAATGGTGGCATACTAATGTTGGGCTGGGAAATTGAAACCGGTCCCCTTCGTCTCGCAGATGAAATGAAGCATATTTTCTGTTTGCATCATTCATTAGCCGAAAAGAATCTAATGAAAAATAAACATCCAGCCAGTGAGGCAGTGAGCGTTCCGGTGAAGCGGAACGTCGTGCCTTCCGCTAAGTGAAAAGACGAGTGTCATCTCGGTGACGAGATCAAACAGCCCGGGTTCGGCCGGCTGTCATGAATCAACCAGCATCTGGTCCTCAAATCTCGTCCCCCCTTTTATGCAGACAACATGGCGGCGAAGGTCAGCGGATGGGAAGTGACGGATTTACTGTTTCGCTGCGAAACGGCTCGCAGCAGAACCTCTCGTGCCTTAAAGCTGCCGAAAAGCGGTCGAGGAAACGGGCGTAGAAAAGGACGCACCGTGAAAGTGAGTTATTTTCGCCTCCTCGACGGCGACCGAATGACGGAAAGATTGCACAGCGATGAACGTTAACGCCCGGGCGATAAGCTCGAGCTCGTGGGAGCTTCCGCCTTGAGCGCCCGGCGACCAACTTTCGACTTGACTTTTCATTAACCTACCAAAATATGGAATCATCTCTCGTTACGCCTCTGTCCCGTAAATAGCACGACAATTGGCTTCTTGTCGGTCGGCGAACGGCGAGCGATAGACCGTGGAGTAATTTAATATCATGCGTCCGTTTGACACGAGCGCTCAGTGAGCCGTGGCGCATCGCTATCCGAGCATGAGATCTTAACGACTAGACGCCTCCGCTTAAATGACAATGGTTGTTAATTGGCATCGTCACTTTTGTCGGAGCGAAGTGAAGACAACAACTTCGCTTTCAAAGTCACCAAAGTCAAGCCGAACGACACCTTCCTACAGATGGATGCGAATCTGCGCGCGATCGAGCGAGAAGCTTATTTCTTCCACGCTTCCCGTACCTTCCCGAACAAATTAGACTACAAACTACGATTCTAATGGAACCTTTCTCAAAATCAATCGGGGAATAGGTTAGATTGATTACTCTTTCGGAACCCATTCAATACTCACCCGTACTCCGGCACGGATCGTTGCACACCGGCTCGGAGCAGGCAGTTCTACCGGGACGAGATGGCAAATTTAATACCCTCCAATCTCTTGTATTCACCGGCAACCGGGTTGCCGCTCGGGACCAGTGGTGCACTTATTTCTGCACTGCCAATAGTTTCCATCCAATTTCCGAAGTTCCGCGTCTTCGCGCGGATTATCTCGTCGAAGACGAACTAGAACTCGATCCGGAACACACGTACCACACGGCTGCACATCTCGGGCAGATGTTTCCCGTGTTCGCTCAAGTCACACAATAAAGCCGCCCGGGCAATACAAGCCCGATGGAGAAACGTCCCCGCTGCACGTCGAATTTCGGGAGACATGAGATGCGCGCCGCAGATTGAAAGTTTCATTTCGACCGTTTCCAGGTCTGGTTGGTGGAAGAATCGCTCGGTGAGGCGGCAGAGTGGTTCTCTCTGCTGCCAATAACCACGTGTATAAGCGGATGCGCTGTTCGAAGATGATTCGCTTTCCAGGTTCCATTTTCGGAGCGAGATTTCGTTTCGCCTTCGCCGCCGTATTATGTCGGCATGGATGAAAAGATGGCACGCCTAAAGCCGGCTGTTGGAAGTTGGAATGGCCGGGATGCCACCGTTGCCAATCGCAACCGCAAGATGTCGACTGACTATTAAGCGCGGTATTCAATAATATTCGCATCACGTTTAGGAGACCTTGGTGCGGTTAGAGGATGAGTGTGTGTATACTATTTTTGTGTGAATATTTCAGAAAATACACGCAAATGTGCCCAACAGGTAGTGGATAGCTGCCGGTTTTATTTTTGAAACACAAGTAGTGAATTTAGTAGTCAAATCCGGCCGGCTGTGACAAGCTGTCAAAATGTAAATGTTTATGGCAATAAGATGTTTACAGTTTGTGATTTAGTTCTTAATCTTACGAGTTTAGCTTCCCGCGACAAATTGGGTAACGGTGTTGTTGAATTTCCACTAGCCTAGCAGAATTCTCTAATGAAAAAGAAATGGTCGTTATCTAATATGCCCAACAGCTACGAACGCCCGAAACGTCACTTTGCTCACCGTCTATCATTGAATACGCTCTATGAGGTTCTCTCGCAAGTAGAATCCACACCGACAGATTCGTCTGATCGCCTGATAGTATGCGTTTCCCCTTCATTGCCCACGGCAGCACACGAACAGCAACCTCGAATCGTACTTTTCTTTTTCGCGCTAATCATCATGAACGTTTGCCCCGTGGGAACGGATATCGACAAACCTTCCTAGAGGCAGATGTCGAAAAACAGACACTTCCTGACGCGTGACGTACGTTGCCCGTTTGATAGCAAACACAGAAGAATGCATTATAGTACGATAGAACCGGCAGACAGTTGTCCGGAAGTGAAATGAATCTATTGGGAAAAATCTCCAAAGTCGACGAAGGTGGTGTGCACCAGGGTACGGTGCAGATCCTGATCGGTTTTGTCGAACAACGACGTGATGTTCGAAAATCGTGTCGTCGTTTGATGGGAACAAAACTTTTGACCCCGTTCTTTGGGATGATTTCATCTTTAGTTGGTTTGACTTGCCTCCTAGTATCTTTGCGCTAAAGGCAGAAATAGTGATTGGAAAAATTTACTCGACGTTTCTCTTTTAAGTTCGGATGAAAGATGCATTTTAATATTCCGGCAGACAATTGACAGCTAGTTTGTTGGCGAAGGGTATGTTGCGGAAGGCATACACCCCGTTTCAGGTGAGGAGAACAAAACATGAAAGTGTGTGCGAGAAAGTAAGAATGTTTCTTATGTTTGGTTTATACGAAATATATTTCTATTTCGCTTCAACTATCCACGTTCCCTTTTAACTATCGCGAAATAATGCCACAAAGCTAGAACGGAAAAGTGAAAATAAACTAGTTTCTATAAAAGCGGTCGGCTTTTATACTAGCCTTCATTTTTTTTCAAAAGGAAGAAGAAACAAAAAATAAGCGTCAAAATACCTCGCGCACACACATGCAAGAACCGTATGCATACACGAAATGCGCGTGTGTGAATGGTTTTAAATGACTTAAATAAAACGAAAAATTCCAATCTCATAGCCCTCTCACCCACAAACAAGCTGTCAATTGAACTGAAAAGTCCATAGCGAAATTCTGATTAAACATATTACTTTTATCAAGGGTTAATTTTTCCTCATATGACATGATGGTTTGCATCTGTCATTTAATTATGCTTGACATATTAAAACATAAATAAATACCATGAAGATTTATATTAAAATTCTCCAATTTATTGACGCTCTCAACGCGCGTTGGAGTGTGAAAAAATATGATCCTTTTCCCAAATATGGTTGCTGCTCCCCGAAGTGGCCCACTGCTGACACTGATTTATTCTCGCCGTGAAATTGGCTTTCCAAGAACAAACGCAGTACGGGCTGACCAGGGGAATAATTAAAACCGTACGTCACGGTATTAATATGATCCAACGGTGAGGGTTTTCAGCCATACGTTGTTCCCTTTCAGTTTCGAGTTAATTTCGTTGGTTGGAACCGAAGTCTCACCGATAAAAACCCCAGTGTGTGATTTTGTGAAACTTTAAAGCATGTTCTTTAATATTCCTTTCCCTTTCCTCACTCTCTATATATCTCTCTCTCTCTCTCAATCTCTCATCCATTTCAACTGCAGCAACGAAGCCGAAAATGCGCAGCCACTACCGAGGTCACAAGATGGCACTCTGGTTGAACCTGATCCCGCAGCTTCACCGACCGGGCGACCCGGAAGTTTCCATGCGTCACCATCACTTCCGCGAACGGGAACCGCACTACTACGCCGGTAAGTTGTCGAGACGCGTCCGTCCCGGGATGGATGTGGGTCGGTTTCGTCGGAGCGATTCGCTCCCTAGTAACTAATCCATCGTTGGCACTGTTGGGTTGTCGGATTGGCGCATTGGTGAGGACCGGGTTCGGTCGGTCACGAAACAAAGTTAGGTCAACAAATAACGAACCTACACAGCGACGGAGTCGCACACAATGTAGAAGCATGGGTTAGCTCACGTTCTCACCACTACCAGCCAGATTCGTACCAGAAGACCCCATACGTGTGCGTTGGAGTGGAGTCGTTATTTATTTTTTTTTACTTTCATTCTCTACTCCACCGCGTTGGAAAAACTCCTGGAAAAGTGGGCAAAAGTTTTGTGGCAATCTTGTTGGCTGTTGCTGCTGTCCCACACGATGGTGGACATTTCTGTTGGCGTTTTTGGTTTGTCACGAACTTGATGAAACTATCCCCCGCGTGGCCATGGTGGATGTGGTTTCGAATCGTTCGTCACGCTTTATCACCGTCATTTTGTCGCCAGAATGTGAGATGGATTCTATAAGCTTTCTTTGAAAGAGTAATTTTTTTCTATAGAGTTCGCTTCTAAATTGAGCTAGTTTTGGGAAAGTTTTGGAGCTTTTAGATGAAGCTAGACGATGACACGAATTTGATTTGATTTGGTTAGTATTTTTCAAGATAAAAGAATAATGTTCACAACTATAATTCTTTTGAATTAAAAGTATACGAGTTTGTGTCGAAAAAAATGTAGTAGTATGCAACAACCCACGCAAAGTATCATCTTTTTTAACCTCCAATTTCTGTTAAAGTGAAACATTTCATTTCAAACTTTAGCCAATCACGCATATTGAAATCCTAAAACGATAATATCCCTCTAACCCACGATTTCATCGAATCTCAGGAACTCCTCTCACCATGGCAACGCAACAAACTAAAGCAATTTGTTTTTCTTTCGCCCTCTGTACGCTCCAAACATGACGGCGCAACATGAGCTCCATCGTCTCGCTGCAGATTGCAGAAGCCACGTGGTGTAAAGAAGGAAGTTACTCGTTAACCGCAGTCAACTTAACCGAACCGTCGGGTAGCGCCGTGAAACTTTCGAACCGTTTACACGCGAGTGCGCCCTTCTGCGTGCGTAGTGTATCAGTTCAGGGCGTAGCTTTCACTTGAACTCCATGTTCGATCGAAAGTTTGTCCATTCCAGACAACCGGGCACATGTCACCCACAAAGCAGCGCTGACAGCGATATGCGTGTGTGGGTTGCGTTTGTCCTTGTCCTTGTCGGACGCGCGGAAAGCCCTTGAGATGTCGATGCCGAAGTTTGTCGATTAGGCAAAGTGTCGGTTTGTGGTTTTGTTGGCTATTTAGCCGCGCGTTTCGAGAGGGGGGGGGGGGGAGGGAGGGGAAACTTGATACGACTTCCGGGCGTAGGTGAGCGCCGGTGGTCTGTGATTTGTATCGAGAAGGACAGATGAAACTTGTGGGTGCACCATACCCTATGCTCCCATTCGCTTCTATGGGATTGACAGGGATTTATCTTAATCGAAGTTTGATTGGCCATTTAACGCTACTCGCCCCGAAGTGGTGAGATTATGAGAAAGGATCCGTGTGAGTAATTTAAAGAACACATCCTTGCCTCGGTCACGATATCAAACTATCTACTTTAACATTTCATCGCAACCAGGAAGCGACGGTACGCTGAAGGACCCAGGACCCAGGAAGGAACGTTTCCAAATCAAAACTCTAATTGGTTCCGGAGCAGTGTCGTTCCTGTCGGCGAAAACTACAAACTAGGCCATTGCGTGCGTTCAGCCTCACCCGTTGCGTTGGCTGGTGGAAAATGAAAAATGTTGGCCACTAGGCACGACCAGAAAGCATATCCTTAGGGAGCTAGTAAGCTTCGACAAATGGCACATTTTGCACGCTTTTCCGCGGCTGCCAACGGACCGCATCGCATCGGACCGAGAGAAAAAAAAACTCCCCGACCAACCTGCTTTACAACCCGTTCGTTCGTGATGCTTGCCCGGGAAGTGAGATTCCCTTATCGTTGTGCCCGAAACTCAACGACTCGTTTCCGTTCAGTTTGTTGTTTTGCAGCGAGGCGGAAACACGGTTTTACTTGCATGCGTCCGGACCGGTTTCGTTCCGGTCGCCACAAGAGCGCACATGGAGCTTGCTTTCCACACCATTCCCTGCGCTTTCCTTCCCCCTTTGCCACCCCATAGTGCTCATGGTAACTAAAACCTATCCTCCAAACAATCTCTCCGAACAAGAAAACATGACTGACAGGACAGAACCGGTTCGACGTCGGACGTCGACGACGATGGCGATGACGACGAAAACAACCTTTTCACAGCTTAGCATCTCAGACCATCTCGTCCTTGTAACGTGGCAGAAAAAAAAAATCACACGACCTGGCAGAAGAGCAAGCGAGTACTCGGCACCATTTAGCTCCACTGTTGTCGTTTCGTTTTTTTTTTCTGTTCCGTTCATTACAAAATCGTCCCGGGGTCGTCCTAACCCAGCTCAGACGCGCAGACTAACCCGCTTTTCCGGGCGCACAGGAATTAGACTACAAAGGCGTTCTGTTCGGGTTTTCGGAATGAAATAACTTTCGCCCGTAATTACTTCATACCCGGGTTAAAGGGCGCAACCCGGTTTAGGTTGATAAGCAGCATCGCTTTACTCGGGAAGATGTGCTGGTGCTGGTGCCGTAAAACTAGCTGCCTGGTGGGGTGTGTATATGTGCGTGTGGAAAGTTTTGAAGTCTTCGTTCTGATTCTTTGTGCCGTGAAGAATGAAGTTGCTTTTGAAATATGAAACGTTTACTTGAGCTTGCACGAGGGCATGTTCTCGATTAAGGTTGATTTTTATGAGAACATTGTTCATGTTTCTTTAACTATTTGTAGAAGTGTTGTTTCTACATGGTTGAGCAAAATGGCGTCAGAGATTAACAGGATCTACAAAGATTCATAAACAGGCGCTTTGGTGGTTTGGTTCAGTGTAAGTTTATTTTTCAAAATTCGATAAAAAAAATTTTCAATCCTAATTTAATGTTTCTATCGATAAACCAACACGACTCTTCCTAAACCTACTCTTAAAACTAATTATTTTTTATACCACATTCCAAACTGGTGATGATATATTTTTGAGCAACTTACTGGTGTGAAAAAAAAACTCTTCAACCATTAACCTCCCTGGACAAACCCAAACTCCTTCTGCGATGGGAAATGGGGCTGTGTTTGCTTTCACGCGAAACCCAAACAGACACTAATCATCGAATCGTACACCCTTTTCGCCCACCGCAACAGGCTCGGTACGTGCCGAATCGTTCAGCCGGCCCCGTTCCCTCTACCAGAACGGTGTCATTAACGATGCCCAGGAATCGCGCCAGGAATCGTTCGGCACCGAGTGTACGCCCGATCCAACCATGGGCGAGGTGCTGCAGGAGGGTCCGGGAGGTGTTGGTGGCAGCGGTGGCCCCGGCGGTGACTCCCTCTCGAACGTGCTCAGCGAGGAGGAGGAAGAGGAACTGCTGGAAAAGCTCGCCAATCGGCACTACTACAGGTAGGTAGGCACGAGGCGGTGGCGGTGGGAACGAGATGGAACATGATTGATTCGACCTAGGTGGGCAGGCAATACTGATGGTAATTTCCTTTCGCTTTCCAGCTACACGGCCGCCCTGGGAGTGACGGTCGGTGTCGGGTGTCTCCTGTTGCTGCTGAACATGTTGATCTTCGCCGGCATCTACTACCAGCGCGACCGAACGAAACGGAAATCGGCCTCGACCTCGCAGTCGAGCGGAGGTGGAGGTGGTGGTGGGAGTGGCATTACGAGCGGAACTTCCGCTTCCCTGTCCGGCAGCAACGGTACGCCGGACGAGTCGGGTAAGTGGGCGATAAATCTACCCGCGCGCGAGGACGCACCTCAAGCACCTTTTCCTCTTCGCGCACTGATTAATCTTGTATTTGTGTGCATCAAACTCGACAGAAATTCCGCTCACCAGCATCCCGTCCATCCCGTCGCCGGTGAAGCCCAAATCTTCGAACGAGCTGCCGCCCAGTTACGCGACACTTCCGAAACGTGCCGGCAACAGCACCACCACCTCCAGCAACGTTCACCAACAGCAGCACCATCATCATCTACATCAGCATCATCTGCCGGGCGCGGCTGCGAGTGGGACGAAGGAAACGAAACTCGGATCACCGCCCACCGTCTCCACCCAGATCCGTTCCGGGTCGGCCACACTGGGACGCACCGGAACCGGGAGCTTCTACGATTCGTCCACACACAACCGCCAGCAACAATATTCCGCACAACAACAGGTGAGACCGTTCGGAACGCTCGATCGTTTTTTTCCCACCCTGCTCAAGGTCGATCTTATCCACCTTCTGTCACTTTTGGCTGTGACACATGACTTATGACTATCGGGATTGTTCTTGTGTCGGTTCTGGTGCGACGATAGCAAAATGAAAAATAAACACACAAAAAAACCCCACCCCTGCAGATGAAAAACGCAATGTAAATAAGGGACAGAAAATGATTGATTTATTCCCGATACGCCTCTCGAGGGCCCGACAAAACAAGAAAAAAAACCCACTCACCAGCAATCTTGTTCGCTCCGGAACGATCCACTCTGCACCAAAACCACAACCGCCAGCAGCGTGTACGAAAAAAATAAAACAAAAAAACAGTCACATCACTTCCCAACAACAGTTGTGCGTTTTGCTCGAGTTGCTGTTTGTCTTCGAGCCGCTCGGCGGATGCAACGAACGGTTTGGTTGAGGTTTTTTGTTTAGTTTAAAAATTGATCGCACATCGTACCGGGGTTGACGAGCGCGCCCTGCTGAATAAATCAAATCCTCCTCCGTGACCACATGTTTTGAGAAGAGTTGTACTTGGTGTGCGTGAAAACTTGCTGTAACTCGCATTTGGCTACAAGATTGTGCTTTTGTGTGCGTTTTTTCACCTTGTACCTCAAGTCTTGTGTTTAACTAGTACGTGAAAGTTTTGCGTCCCTCGATTTGGGCTTGTGGCGTTTGTTGGTGACGTTTCCGGTGATAGCGAAATGGTTTCATTTAAGCTGAGCACTGTACGTGCGAACCAGATTTTGACGAATGCGAAGCAAGAAATTTTTAAGGATTATTTTTTTTACTGTGAGACGAACCTGAAAAAAATATGTATGTTATTGTGATACTGATTTTATCATTGGCGAACGACTGGAAAGGTTTTTTATTCAGTTCAAATTTTTTTTGATGAAAATTCAATTCAAGTATAAAACATCATGTCGCATTTATTTCTAGGTAAAAATTACACTAAATTGTTAAAACAAAACATATAACATTACTTAGTTTAACTTTTATTTAAATAACACAAAATGGTTTATAACTCAATTTTCTTAGTTTGAAATTTATGAAAGAATTTTCAGAATAGATTGTCTAATATAGCGTGAAAAACTGAATGAAGATTAATATAAAAATCAAGCAACCTGATTCATTCACATGCTTTCATTTTGTACTACCCATCATCATCGAAACTGATGCTCATTTGCCTTTTGAAAAGAATTCCCCTCGCACAAAACTGATACTCATTGACGTTGATTGATATCCAAAGAAGCTCTGCAAATCTTCAAACTTTTCAACAGTTGATTAAAAACACAGCTTCATGCTCGGATCAGTTCACCAGACAAATAGCACACAAACATGATTACGACTTTTTTCTTTTTTTTTTGAAAGCGCTTCAAGTGCGGTTCAACGAGATATTAGAAACCTTTTCATCTTTTCTCCCAAATTGCTCGGGACATTCGATCGTCTCCAGCTTCGCTCCGTTGTCTCTAATGAATACGATAATCCTTTAACATACCTTCACGGCGTAATCAGCATGAAAGCATCGGGCCAGACGTTCGAGCGGACCTGATTGCAAATCTGTTTTTTACCCCCACCCTCCTCCCCAGTGCTCCTTTTTGCCTCTGCACTCCCGGGCCCGATGATTGTTTAGGTCAACATTAATTCGACCGAAGGAAATGCCAATAAACGTCACAAAACCACGTTCATTTCATCAGCTCCTGGTCCTATCCCGGGTCCTACTGCTCTGTTTGGCGGCGATTCTGTTGGCAAGAAAACGAGTGGTTAGCAGGACGATGAAGTAGAAAAAAGAAAGCCTCACACATACACACACACACACACCCTCCCTCACAAACGCCATCGTTCATTCATCTCAATTTGCTGACGAATAATGGAAGCTGAATGTCGTTAATGGACTCCATTAATACCACAAAAAGAGGGCAACCGGGTTTCCTTCCGTTTCCCCGGGTCGGTGGCCAGCTGCACCGGTTGGGCTTTGTGCCGGTGTGGGCTTCCGTTTTTGGGCAACGCCCGGAGGCACCGGGTGGTTCGCATTTATTTTCGCCATTGCCTTACTTGTCCTCCCAAAAACTTCTTCGGCAACTTCCCGCTCCCTAAGCCACCGACCGGGTTTCAGAGGGTGTTTTGGGCCATTTGGTCGTTGCGAGCCTTTTTCTATTTGCAATACGAATCAATTTCTTTCATGCCGAAAAAAGCTCGCCTTTCAATTTATGCCAGCGTCCCAGCCGGCGACCGACCAGCCCCTGTCTCGCTCCAAAGCAAACCGCTGTGTTCCGCCTCGTCCGGGTGAGTGATTCCGGAAGTCCCAATCTCGAAGGCTCTTTCTTCTTGATGACACGAGCCCGACCACGCGCCAATCCGGCACGCGTTCCAGTCCTGCTGATTAAATCATTCTCTGACATTTTCATTATGGCGCTTGCGGGGCCGGAACGCTTTTATTTTACTCGCTCCTGCGCTTGGTGGCCGTGTTTTGTGCGTTATTTTAATAACGCGCTCGATGGCGATAAATGATCCTCCTTTCGGGGAGGGAAAAGACGGTGCATGCTACGGACCGAGCACCGGGTGAATTACGACAAAGGATCAAAACTCTTCATCGAAGTCAACGGCACACCTCAACAGGCGGCAGTGATTGTTTTGCACCGAGGAACGTTGCATGTCGAGAGCCCATTATTCACCTCAAGACTGCTCCAATACGCTTTATTTGCTGATTGGCAGCAAAATAGCAACCTGTTTTGATCTCCGAAATTAAGATGGCCACACTGAAGGTAAAACAAAATCAAAATAAAGAGGATGTATAGTAGTTGAAAGAATACTTTGTGCTTTTGTTGGAACGTTACATAAAGGAAATTACGCGAAAACGACGATTGTTAATTATTTTGCCAAATTAATCGATCGAGGTGTTAAAATTTTAAAGCATTTTTATTTTTAAACATGTTTATTTTTATGTTTAAAATAAAATTTTACAGCACTTTTAATGATTAGTTTTAATGTCTTGAAAAATCGTAAACGGCCATTACATATGGAAACATTAATATATAATGCATTGCATACCTTCAGGCGTAAAGCTTTCAAAGAAGCAAACTAAAACTGCAGTAAAGGTATTTAACGCGATTTCATCTACAATTTTGATTGAATTTTCACATAATTCTTTACTGCCAGTGTCACTTTGAATCGGAAGATGACACGCGATCGTCCACGATCAATTTTCTAGAGGGCTCGATTAATTTTGCAGCTATAGGGCGACGTCGTAGGATGGCGCGTGTTATCTAGAACCGTAATAGCTTTCTTTTCCAGCCTGACCAGAGAAACCAACGGACTGGTTTTTAATTTGTTTGTGGTTCGTCGTTGAAATAAAATTACTAAAATACAGAAGGCAAGACTCCCTTTTGCTCATCAGGTCGTTGCATTTGCAACAGCCGGTTGAATCTGAATCTACTAGAATGATATAAAAAAGCTTTATACATCTTTCATCATACTGTGCTAATTAAATACCAATTTTATATGAAACATTTCAAGACTCATCCCCCCCAAACCTTTGGCCCAATCTGCACCAAAACAAAGCCCCATACAAATAGACCCAGCAAACAGATCTGTTTCGCTGCCGATCGGCAAACAAATTTAAATTCCATCCCGTAAATTCGTCCGCACATCAATCAAATGCGTCCGAATGAAACCGAACCCCTCCCACGGTGGTTTGTTTGCTCGTGGAAACATCAGCTGGGCTATTTTTGGATCCCATCCATCTTTATATATTTGTTCTTGTGCTGTTCTTACTATTTTCATGCTCGTCAATCTCGGATCTCAGTGACCGATTGAAAACATTGAATTATCTTCCGAATTCGTCGGCGCACCCGGGCTCGACGCTTGCGTCGCTATCTTTTCTGCCGATCTTGTGTCCCCGTACGCCGAAGCCACACCACTAGACCGTAACAGGGGCAGCCGAAATCGTAGATTTATGCTTGCGTCTGCAAACAGTTCTTTGCTTGTTTCGCTTTGCTGACACATGACTGATTGATGCCCGCGTGGTGGTACGGGGTTGGAGTGGAAGCGATGGGAAAGGATTTTCAACCAAGTTTTGTTCGAATCCAGCTTAAAGGCCAACAGTAGCAGCATCGGCAGATCTGCTGTCCATCTGGTTCATGTTCGACTGTATCTTCCATCGGTCGCCGGAGCTTGGTCGGTAGTAAAAATACGAAATTGGGATTGCTTCCCTAGAGTCTGCTTTCGCTCGAATTTGGGATGTGGATCTGGAAGCGAGGTTACAAGCTCGTTACTGCTCACTGCTCCTTCCCCTCCCCAATCCCATCCCGGCACAACCCCCACTATGGAGGATAATTTTATTCAAATTTTCCCAGAACAACTCCAATTGAAGTCCTTTCAGGGAAAACCATTGGGTAAGCACAAAAAAAGCGAAAAATATAAACGAGACAGAGTCAGAGTCGGTGATCGCACAGAACCTGAGCTTAAGATACCGATACGAGACGAGTCACGCATGCTGGCATAGGAAACGATGAATTCCCACCACCACCACCAGAAGCACATTCCCATCCGATTACCGATTCCCGAGGCCCGGAAACGGGCCCTTGCGTACGTAAAAGGAAAATGAGTAGGAGCAAAGAAAAATCAGCAAAAAATGGAACGCAAAAAAATGTTCCTCCCTCCCTCCCCATTTTGCCAACCGAGATAACGAGGAGACGGAAAACGGGCCAGCACGCAATGAACGCAACAAAAAAAGGAGAAGAGAGAGAAAAAAAAACATTCAAAAGCAAATGCCGTTGAAGATAAAAAATGGTAATTGATATTTACCCTTCTCGGCATGCGGCTCCAAATGAACGGAAAATGTGTCTCTGATCTCTCGTCGGTGTCGGTGCTATCTGTGTGCGTGGGTGTGTGTGTATGTGCTGGTTGTTTCCGTTTTCCGTACCACCAACACACCTATCCATCCTCCCTTCCCCTACCCTCACACAATGCTCCCCGGGCGGTCGTTTGGGGAAGAAAGCGGAGAAGATAAAATTGTGTCGGAAAATGATAGGCTCGCCTTTTTCCATTGCTCTTCTCACCGTAAAGTGAGAAATAAAGCGGGCGCATAGAAATCGAGCCCAATTTGCTGTGCAGCTTTTTTTTTCTCTCGGTGGACTCGATTGCGTTTCAACCATGAAAGCTGCTTCGCTTGAACGGGACGTACGGCTGGGAGGTCCATCGGGACGGAGGGGTGGAAAAATGCATAGAAAACACTCCGAAATTGTATTTGTATAAGCGGGTTCTGCTACCGAGTGCATGAATTTCGGTGGCAACGCTTCCCTCGAGGGAGGGAATGGTTGCCTGCAGGTATTACGCCCGATCTGGCCCTTTGCTGGTTTTTACTTTCGTGCAGCCTGATTTTGTCCCAATCAGTGGAAACAGGATATAACAATACGACTCGAAAAAAAGAGACACCTTTCAGGCGTACGAATCGGAAGTGGGGATGAAAAAAAGAAAAACCGAGATACATCAATCGTACCCGTGAACGATGCGGTGCGTGAATGAAACCGGTCAACATACGGTTGCTTTCGGAGCATATACCAGCATATCCGGCGATCAGCAGAGATGTATCGTGTTTTATTTGAGGTTCTAGTGATGCTTGAATTGGAAATCGATCCGACTATTTTCAATTTCAGCTACCAAAAACTAATGAGCACGTTTAAGATAAAACGCAAGGATTTCTGGGCTTTCTATGTATTATTGACAATTAGAATATTTTTTTAAGCATATTAAACGCCTGAACATATGCAATACGTAAATCAAGCATATTGATATGGAACTAGGGTTTTTTTTAAATGTCTATATTTTGTATTTTTGACAAAGTTATAACTGCCAGTTTTGGTTTGCAGTGTCGTTTTTCCTGGCTTCTTTTCTGTGAAAACGGCTAAAATTCAATAATTTTTAGTAAAATCAAGCGTCAAAAAAGGTCATAAAACCCACAACATTGTGAAACGAACTTAAATTTTAAATAAATTTAAAATTAGAAGAGATAAAAATTTGAACAATTTCACTACAATTCTGTTTGAAAAAAAAAACTATTTCTGCATTCCAGTTTTGATTTATCCTTAACATGACAGAAACGAATCGATGCCCATAAGTGCACGTAGATGGCAATCATATTTCGCTATCCATCAGCGAAAACAAAAAACAAATGCAACTCCACCCTTTTCGTCACGTTGGTCGGGCAAAAGGCACGGCATTCCATTAGAGAAGAAAATCACTTACGTCTCCCACTGGGCCGCTAGGCATGGTGAACCAAATTTCGAGCGTCTCCTCCGAGCACCGGTCCGGTTGCCGTGTGTGGACATGCTTTTCCGATGCTTTCCCATTCGTGCTCAGCTGTCGACCAGCCATTTTTCGCTTTCCTTGACACACCGAAGACGCAGTAAGTGGATACGTGACCGGTTTTGAGGGGTAAATCTACCGCCATGCCGTGCGCAGTAACGAGCCACACGGTAGTATGGGTAATATTTCATCCACGATAATCTTATCACGGCCAGAAACTGCCCCATCATGCATATCGATTTATCTTCGTGAGCATTTACGGCCTCTACGAAGGAAACGCTCGTGGTGCTCATGCAAAGAAGGATGGTCAATTCGGTCGCCAGCAGTCTCCTTAACTTCCTACCGGAATACATTTACATACATCTGCCCGCACGGCCGACGGCGCGAGATGTACCGGGATGGGCCTGGCTCTGGGTCTGTGCAGACCCAACCGCAACCGCTTGCAATTTGATTGATTGATTAGCTGACAGACGCTGGAGCTGGGGAGACGCTGGCTCCAGGCGGTACGTTAAGCGCTGCGGGAATCTTAAGCGAGCAGGATTCGCTCATTAAAATATTTACCCAGACGCACACGACGCTAAAACGGTGCCCAAAATGCTCCCAGGATAGGTTTCTCCCGCGGGAAAATCCACCATCTGCCGTGACGAGCGCCGGGTACAAAACAACGCGCCCCAACTCGTGGTGTCGTGTTGTTTTGGAGGATTGTATTAATACACAACAACAACAAAAAATGATTCCCGCGGCAGCATCTGCCGCCGGCAAACCGGAGGCCACCACCACTAATGCCACGCGAAAAAGGTGACGCTCGAGATGATGAATTCCGTTGATTATTCAGCAGTTAATTATATGTGCGCACAGCAACAGTCCATGAATAATGTATGGCTGACGGGATGGTGAAACGCACCCCGGACCACCCACCCGCCGTGCCCATTTCTCCACTGTTTTAATGCTCAATTAATTCATTTAAGCGATGGTCCCGAAAGTGAAACGCCACTAAAGTGGTGAATGGCGAGAAAAATTAACTGTGAGACGAGGGGTCGGTGGTTCGGATCGGAGCGTTATTTAATGGCGAATACGCGCCCGTAAATCCGTGCCAGATTTAACCGATTTGTCGGAATTCGGGTCGGGCGTTGGGGACGGGCGGTTCACTTGATAGGATAAAGAAATTTTCGCACGAAAACCCGGGAACTTTAGAGAAAGTTTACAGATCATTAACAGAAAGAGAGAGATAGAGAAGATATTTGGTTGAGTAAAAGGTTTTAATTTCCCAGTCAATCATATGGATTATAATACGGGTTTACACGAGCAGAGGTGTGTTTCATAGGAAAATTACTATTTTTCTCCAATTGATAACTAATGTTAAATCAAGAAACAATAAATGAGGCTTCCAGAAAAGATTGTTTGGTAGTTTTTTACAGCAAAAACATCTCTTTACACCATTATACTTGAGGATTTGTTTAAAACAAAACGTTTAATGTAGATAAATCATTCATATATTACCAATTTACACGAGCAACATAAAAAACAGTCTGAATGTATGCAATTCGAAAAACATTTTCAATTTATAATAATTTTTATTTTTTTAATCTATGAGTATTTTAAATGCATATGAAAAATGCATTTAAAATGCATAGGAAATGTTAATTTTTATGTTTTTTTTTCAATTAGGTTTCAACTGATTGATATAAATGCGCCTTAAAGTATGCCATGTTTTCCAGAATCATCCAATCCAGAATCCAGAATTTCTTGCTAATCGTGTTAAGGTGATCTTAATAACAATCGACGGAACCGAATCGACGGAACCGAATCGACGGAACCATAATTGATTAATAATGTCACTAAAAATATATACAGTGTCGATTGTCCCTCCTCTCCTACCGTCTTGACTCACCACTCGATCTTATCTCATCCATCTTCACTACAGATAATCTCACCGCACGGTAGCAACGCTGGACACACGGCAGTGACAATAACGCCGGCGGCAACCGTCAGCCATCATCAGACGCTCCCCCGTGCCACCAAAGCGCCCCTTCCACCGACCCGCTCGACGGCCTGTAGTAGCAGCGGCAGCAATGGAGGTGCTTCTTCCTCCTCCTCCTCCACCGCGACCACCTCCACCATCGTACCGCTCACATCCATCCTTGTAAATAGCACCAACAGCAACAACAACAACAGCCACCATCACCACCACCACCACCACCAACACTATCAGCAAGCGGGTTGCGGTGAGTTGGCAACACTGCCACCGCACAACGCAAGCAACAGTAGCAACAGCAGCGTCATCACGGTGGATCTGGTGAGTTCGACCACGGCGTCCGGCACGGGAAGTCCTTCGACGGCCCATCAACATCATCACCATCACCACCATCACGGGCACCACCATACGAACGGAAGCGGCACGTCGGCTGGCAACCCGTCCGTCGGACAAGCGGCGGGTGCTGGCAGCACGGCCACGCTCAAGAAACGTGTCCAGATTCAGGAGGTCACCGTATAGCATCGGTACAGCACAGCTGACGACGATCAGGAAGCTGTGTGAGGACATAAATGCTCGTAAGTGTTTGTTAAAACAAAGAAAGAGAGAGAGAGAGAGAGAGAGAGAGAGAGAGAGAGAGCTTGTCTCCGGCAGCGGGCGGTGAATCGAGCGGGGAGAGGTAAATCGAAATAATTGTCTAGCGTTCATGCTGAATCGCAGTCGCTTCCCGAGTCGTTTGAATCAATTCATTTAACGAACAGCAAGTGAGGTAATAATTCTTCATTTATTCACTCGGTTCCTACCCGTGTTTGTATCACAGCTCGAGTGAAAGAAAAGAGTGCTCTTTGAAAGACGATTGGAAGCATCTGCTTGCACCGATTGCTGGCCCTCTTTCCAATCAATAAATCTCTCCATCGGTTGATGGCGCAGAAGCGGGCAAGAAAATCAGAATCACCCATCGGGAGAACCAGAAAGATTCCTTCCGGTGCAACAAGTCGGTTGGGATGGATTTCACTGGAAGGATGTATTTGTGTTTTCTCCTAAAATCTTTCTACCTTTGCTTTTGCTTCTTTCTACCCCAACTGTATTTACCTCTCCACGATCGATTGCTGCACGAGGTCGACGCCCAAATCAAGCAAGAATCTCCCCGGAGGAGATCGGGGATAAATCTCGACTGTAAATAATGCGGCACCCGAAGCGATGCCCTTCCGACCTTTACATCCGGACAACCCGTGGGAGGGGGATCCTTCGAGGTGCTCCTTTTTACTCACTGTCCAGTCAGGTAGTCAACATGGGGAAGCCATCTCCGCAGTCGTTGACTTTTTTCTTTCGCCAGTAGGAAGGTTTGTGTATTTTAGGCAGAAAAACCCCGAAGGAAGCGATCGGAAGCGACATTTAAAGTTACTCGCGAAAGGTTCCGCGTTTTCCACGAAATGAAAGGCGGCGGGAAAAATGGGATTTACTAGGAATTGAGGCACCTGCCACACCGACGCAAGCCCGTGCAAAAGATGAATTGAAATCGAACGTTTTAAATCCCGAAATCGTCCTTTTTTCCCCACGTAGCTGCAGAGCGAAGCTTTCAGGCTGTAAATAGAAGTGGAACGTATTTAAAGGAAAGACACCGAAGGAGAAAGTTATCTGTTTACGAATAATGTGTTTTTTCTTTTGTTTTTGTTTAGCCAACGTGAGTGTACAGAGTGAGTAGAGGCCGTTGTAGCACTGTTTTCGATTTTACATCATATTAGTCAGAAAGCGGAAAGGAAAAAAAAACGCTCCTCCCCGAAATCTTCCACGTGAGATATAAGCAGCTATGGAAGCGCCGTAGTTTAGATTCTATTTAGCAAAATGAATAAAAACGTAAAGGAAATCCATTAGTCGATTAGTGTAAACGAAAATGGGATTGAGCGTAGTTATCGTAACTAGTGACAAATCGATTTGATCATTATTTGCAAAGCAAACTATATATATGTATAGTTATATACAAATAAAACTGACTCATGTGACGTAAGAGCCGATAGGAGAGACAAAAAGGGAAGAGAATAATTCACTACGGTAGAAAGGCGTGTGGTAAAAACTCATAACAAAAATGATTGTAAATTCATCCAAACACACGCATGCACGTGCGAAGGGAAGCTACATCACAAAATATGTAAGACAGAGAGAAGAAAAAAAAAACACAAGAATTCAGCTTTATTCCCCCTTTGAGATGAAGGAAGGAAACCTCCCGGAAACGTTTTATAAAGATGCGCCCATGAACGGAGCGGTTATCCCGTGGCACGCACATCAGGCACGTCAGGCGATCGTCTCGCTAAATCGTGACACGTTTACTTGGTTTGTAGCAACCCACAACTTTCCGCAGGAAAATCCTCCCGACACTGAAGAGAAGTAAAACAAAAAGCGGATGAGAGTGAGCGCGGGAAGCGGGTTCTGTCGATTCGCGTCGACTTCTCACGGCGGCGGGAGCTTGAGGGCTTTATCAAACGATCGGTGCGTCGAAACCCTCGGAACGCTAAACGACGGAGGACGATAATAATAAATGTTTCAACGCAAACTCACAACACAACAACAGCTACATGCGAGCGTGTGCCCGAGCGCACCAGCTCGTTTGCTTTCCGCTTCGATAAAGGTATCCGAAGAGGTATGGGTGGGGTTTGAGGGTGATGTTGAAGACGGGGGGAAATACTTTAAAAATGAGCTTCCCTGACGGGCGATCTAAAAGCCCGCGTACAAATTCGTAACGAGGGTGTGGACGGTGTGGGGAAGGTGCGGGAAGTGAACTATTGGGTCGCCTTTTGTGTTCGTAAATGGAGTATTATGGCGAGTGAAAGAAATCCTCCAGCAGCGAAGCGAGTACTGATGCAAACAAATGTGTCTGAATTGGACCGCACGGAGTAGTTTAGTTTTTGTTTTATTTACATTCGTATTCCATTCGATATTGTCTTTTGTTCAAACAAGCAACCTTTTCCATAAGGCTTTGATTTGTTTGATTGTAATAACTAGAGCTCGCATTATTTATTATTTATTATTTGCTCTCAACTTTTGAAACGATTTTCAAGCTTAAAAAGCAATAGAGAAAAGGAACCAGAGCCCATTATTTTTTTCAAAAAGTAACATTCTTATAAGCGACTGAAATAAAATATGGAAAATGGCATTAATTTTAAATGAATAAAATAACGCCTGAATGCCTGCAATCAGTGGTACACAAACGCATTAAACTTTTCATTCTGCTATTTTGATAGTTTCATATCTATTACATTGCTTAAAACTCTTAAAGTGGCTTTATGTATTATATGAAAATTTATTATCATACATAATTTAAATTGAATAACACTTTCGATTAAGTAGATCATTAAGAATTTGCTTCGAACACTCGAACTCGAACTCGAACACTGCTCCTAACATTTTGAATATTTCGAGCATATCTAAGTATCTTGTTCAACAAATCGCAACCATCTCGAAATCACAGCTTCACGCCTATCCTCAGGGTGCGTGCCATAAGTCGAACTTTCACGCCACACAGCAGTAACGGCACCAGAAAACCAATCCGATCCGGCGGCAAAAGTCAAACAGCACCGGCTCGAGTTGGTTTTCCGTTTTATGGATCTAATTAAGATAACAAGACAAGCAATACGTCCTTTGCCATACGAAGCGCAACTTTCGCACGAAACACTGTTACTCCGCACGTCGATGCCGGGTATCGGCAAAAGGCGCGATGCCACAGCCATCATATCATGTCGGGCATATTTACCCTCCACCAGGTGAGAAGAAGATAAGAACTTCTGTTTGACTAACGCACGAACTGTGGCTGGATGAAGGGGAAAGAAGGACGCAGAAGATGTTCATGCAAGCGAATCCGGTGTCTCAAGGTTTGCTGCCACGTAAATAACTCCTCCCGAGAGCGCCTGGCTGGGTTGGGGTGGAGGCATTTGCAAATATTTGCCATTTTGCAGGCATCAATTTCATTACGAAAATTAATCGAATTCAACGACGGAAAGAAAAAAAGAACATCACGCAACTCTGTTGCACCCATTTGGGGAATGAGAACGGGCGATAAAAGTTAACACGGTAGGCTCTGCTTCCTGCGGTAAAAATTTGAAGCCTTCAACGAAGAAATCAGCCAGAAATCATTTTAAGAAACGTGCGCGGAACTTTCTACGTAAAAGTTTTGGAATGTAACACAATGCAACGTGGGTACCGGAAAGAATTTATTTAAAATCTACAGCTAAAACGGGCTGCTCCTAATGCTCAAATCTATTAGGCCTTCAAACAAACCTTCGTTAATGAATTCACGCATAAAATATCGCTTAAAAAGCAATGTTCGGCTTGGTATCATCCGATGAAATCAATTTTAATGCCCATCAAATCTAATTGATCCGAAACCGGAAAGCTGGTGCCTAATTTATATTAAACTTAACTCCATTTTTGCGCCCAGCATCGTTTCTTAAGTAATAAAATATGTCGTCCGCTGCAAAAAAAATACAAACCGCGCCCGAATGGTATGCAACCCGGTGGACAGATTTTCGAAAATTGCCGACGCCACGAAACTCCACACCAACACAACCACATGGCACGAAAAAACACCCAGCTCGGTGCTTGCTCAGCAAACGGGCGAGCCTTGCGAGAGTTAATTCAAGTTGGAAAATTGACTTTTGATTGACTTCCGTCGTGCGAAACGGGGGAAACCCCGTGCCGGCTGCCTGTTCTGCGGCCTTGCGTTCTTTGTCTTCTGTAACTTCGGTAGCCATATTTTATGCCATTGCAGCGGGGACGAAAGACAACGAGCAGAACTTGGTTGGCATCGATAAATATCGCATTTGAAAACATGCCGAAAACCGAGACCAAAGATTAGCGCGCCCGGAGTACGATAAACAGCTGAAAGTTGTCGCCAGATTCTCGACCACGCGCTGCAAAACTCCCGAAATCTCTAGCACAACCACGTTGAATCTTGGCGGTATCTTTCGCTCCATCTCGGTCGGTTTGCGAATCACCCACACGATGGGTCGCGGTGTGTCTCGCGATGTTTCTTCAACCACCCAACTCAACAAGGATGCGATGGTAACAAACTTTGCTTATAATTTCGTACGTCCTGCGTGATTCGACGAACTCGACGAAACAAGTTGCTTGCTCTCATTGTGAAGCAGGCGAACGGTTCGGAAACAATGGAGGCCGCCAAAATGGTGACGTGATGGACAGAAAGTCGGCTGAGCCAATACCCCCGGTTCGTATCTCCAGTCTTCGCTTTTGTGCTTTGAGCTTTGCGCTGGTTTTATTCGCACGAGCGTTTTGAATAATTCCCGTGGCCCGTGGGAAGTTTCGTTCGCTTTGCTATCGCTTCGTTTTCGATAGCTCCAAGCACCAGGGTCCTGATCCAAACGGCTTCATCAGTCGCCATCACCATCATCATCATCATCATCTGCATCGCGCGCACAGTGCTCGTCCTAGACTTCGGTATCGTAGCAACGGAGCGAACAAACGAGCAGCCTTTGTACGAGCACATCCCACAAACAAGACGATCCCAGACGGCTGTGCAGCATGTATGTGTGTGTGTCTATGTGTGTGTGTGTGTGGCGGTGTTTTCGCTTGTATTGTCGACGGTTTTATGCTAATAACATTCAATCGATGTGGTTATCGAGCGTAGCGCCATGTTGTTGTGGATTCTCCTCGCCATGCCGGACCGAACATTCCACCGAAACCAAAATCCTGCACATCGGCGAGTTTAATCCAATAAAATTGTCCATCAAACTTTACGGCTCAACACAGAAACGGAAACGTTTTCGGGTGCCGCGCAACGGTCGGTTGCCTCCGATAAGCAGCCTCCCTGTCCTCTCCGCCGGTGGACCAACGGGAGAAACTAATCCCACAATATTGGAGGTTTTGTGTGCAGGAAAGTTTACTAAGCTTATCTAGGAAGAGCGGTTCTAAGAAATGTAACGTTTTTTTTCTTTCTCTCTCACGCTCGAAGGCGAGTTTTGGACGAATGGTTATTGCAACAGGGTCTTAAATAAACATCTTGTTTGATTTATATTACGCGTTTCGATGACAAAATTGCCTGTGATTGCATCCGTTTACGACATGACAATATTGCGTCGAGAGAAGCTTGTTTGTTCCTAATCGCGTAAGTATGTTCTTAAATTGCACCAATAGGGACTTTGCTGGAAAAGTCATACACAACTATTTTATGAAAAGTAAAGTTGGTTTTGGTATAATTAAATAGGCTTTTATACAATAACAGTGTTGAAGAAATGTAACGCCTAAATGTATGCAATGCGTCGGTACTATTTTGTTCTGCTATTTCTGAGCACATTTCAATATTATTTTTGATGTCTTATTGCTGATATTAATAATTAAAAACGAAAAATAATAAAAAAAATACTATCCATTTATTTATCAAAAAACCTGTAGATTTGACAGTGGATATAATAAAACAATATTTTATAGCTCCCGATCGATCGGGATCGATCGGGGGATCGAATGAATCGATGTTTTTCAAGTAAAAAACAATCTCAATCCATACAATAATTACTCAAATGGATAAGTTTTGGGAAAAACAAACATCCCTTTCTACTATTACCATTCCATTCAGTAACGATAACTGCCACCTCCATAAGCGCTCCATTCGCTGCAAAATGCATTTCCTCCCGGCATCGTGAGTGTCCCACCCACACAACACACCACAAGACTTCGATGGATTTTCCACTCGGCCACGCAAACAAACTCACAAAACTCACATGTGCAACCGATATCCGATGGAACGCGTCGAGGACATTACAATTCATTCCCGTCGCCGGACGGTGAAAAGCGTTTCCGGACTGGACCGGACCTGGCCGGGCGCATTTCGCAGCGTTTACGTCCAGCCGGGTTATCCGGCGCATTCTTGATCCCGGATGCCTTCACTTTCACTGTTCGCTCGTCGGACGAAACCATTGCTTTAAAAGCTTTCCTCCCCGGAGCCGCTCATTCCATTGTCCGTGCCCGTCCATTGGATAGGGCGGGCAGGAAAAGCTCTTCATCAAAGTGAAACCCTTTTTTCCGCCAGCCATATTGACGTGACCACCCTGTGAGCTGTCTCGTTTGGACGATCGTCTCACTCGCTCTCTCTCTTTCTCTCTGGTGGTTCGACTGTAGAATGAACTTGGAAACGAGAGTCCAATACACACGAGGCTCCGTGCGGAATGTGGCTTTCCGTTGGGGCTTCGGTTCGGTTTCAATAAACCCTCGCAGCCTCGCGTTTCTCCACACATGCTCGTTCTACAAGCGAAGGGAAAACTTTATCCTTGTTTACAACCCGGCCCCGCTCAGGGCTAACCCACTCAACCCATGGCTCCGATGCAAATTCCACGCCGAAAGGCTGTGTTAGAGGTCGAGTTTTTGGCAGTTTTTGGAATGCTTTGCTTCGGTACAGCAGCAGCAGCAGCCCCAAGTTATAAACTTTCCCACCCACTTTCCCCCTTTAAAATCAGGAATGCCTGATGCACTGCAGACACGACGGCAGACGTGCGACGTTCCCGGCGACTTGGCCAGCTACCGGTAGTTCCTCAGTACGACCCACTGTTTTCGCTTCCCTTCTCCCCTCCTCTCCCCGAAGCCAACTCCACATCCGTATGCGGGCGGAGTGGTTTGTCACAACGGACGAATGTTCGCTCTTTTGCCGGAACTTTCGACCCAGTTTCCCAAACTGTCACTACCATCTCAAACGCCCAAAACGATGCATTCCGAAACGGCGAGCAGCAGTGCAACAATGAAACGCTAACTAAAGCCTTCGGCAGTGCCCGCTGGTGTTCGAATGCGGCAACTAAACACGTACGCAGCACAACTTTCCAGCACGACATCGATCGTGAACGGCCTTTAAAAAAGTTTTATTTGGGTAGGGAGGGTCGGTTGTTTTCCGATTTTTTCTGTGTGTACTTCACGAGCCGTCTGGTAACAGGTTATGTGAGGTTGTGACTCATTTTAATCAATACTGTATGTGTGTTAGTCTCAGTGGATCCTAAAAAGGAAGAGTTAAAATCATCTGTCTAAACGACAGCTCCATTGCTGGATAAAAAATAAATTTGGTCAAGATTTTTTACTATTTTAGGTACGTTACCTAAAATAGTTAAAATCACATTTAAGGTTAAGGCTTGTTGGTATTTATGTTTTTATCTGCTCGAATATGGGATTTAGTCGTCCTGATCTGTTACTTTAATTGATATGAAATTGAAAAAAAATAAACTGATTCCAATATTATAACTAAACACAGCACTTCAAATCCGACAGCATTCCTGACAACGATAACATTCTGTACTTATAACGAATTCACAACACGAATTGCTCTGGAACCTATAGCTCCATAGAAAGGAAATATATTTACAGGAAAGGAGCTTCCCAGATCCACATAATAGCCCCGGAAGCTCACAGAAGCTCTTTAAATGAACCTTCATTTTATGAATAGTAAATTAATCAGAAAATTACAATTGTCTTACGCGCTCGCTTTCCCGACCGGAAGTGAAACACCAGGCGCCTCCATTGAAAGTAAGACACGAGCGAATTCCCGTTTAATCGAAGCCATTCGTCCGCGTTGTGGCTCCCCTATTCCACACGCACACGATTTTTACGATTTTTTAATATTCTTACATGATGTCACATACGGTAAAACTGCTGGAAGTATCGTTTCAATCCTCAATATCTTCCTTTTTCTGTTGCTCTTGTTGTTCGAAAACACTTTTTGCTTCACTTGTCCTGAAAGCGCTTAAGGATGGTAAAGTATTAGAAGGAAAACGCTTTTTATACGTAGTGTGTGAGTGTGTGAGTGTGCGCTTTGAAGAGCAGCTCCCTGAAATCGTCGTCTTCGTAGCTGTTCGTTCTTTCCACTCGGTTCAGTTTTCAATCACGGAGACACGGGAAAATATTATTATGTTTCCTCCCATCCTCCTGCTGCGGTAGGGAAGACTCCCTTGTCGCTTCCACCGGAAGACGGTGAGGAAGAAATTGTATCTTCCACAGCCGTGTTTGTGTGTGACCATACCAATCGCTGTTTTATGATTATTTTCTCAAATGCACACGTTCGAAGGAAAGGCTCTGGAGCCACACGGGAAACTGCTTCTTCCGCCCATTTTCTTCCATGTCTTCCTTCCCGGCAGACGGGCCAAAACGATCGACCACGAGCTGTCTTCCGTTCGAGTGGGTTGTGCGTGTTTGTTGCTTGGGTGAGGTTTTGAGGCGACGGCACGGGTGGTAAGAAATATTGATATCATACATGTTTATTGGAAAAAAAAATATCCTTCCCTTCCGGTTCTGGTTCCATCCATCCAGAACTTCCACACGACTATAAGGGACGAATTGGGGGGCCCTTTCTGCCATCAAGTGCCTGACTGTGCCTGTGCGCTTGTACCTTTGTACGTTGTACGGCGGGTACGACCGAGCAGATCTCACCTTTCTTGGTGTGCCTTTGCGTAAAATCATCTTTCTCCCCGGAGACTATCAAGACGATCTATCGAGTGAACCGAATCGATCGATCCATACCTTTCCCCCGTGCCAGGGTTTTATCTCAAAAAGCTAGTGTTTCGGAAAAAACCACCCCGGCCACATGTCTCGGATGAGGTTCGGTGAAATTTTATTAACCTCCGAGCAGCATTCCTCCCAATCCATCCGTTTCACCAGCACAAGAAGCGTTCCATTTCGGTGCAGCAGCACTTGAAGCGTATCGTTTGACATTGGCCACGGCGGGGGGTTGGGAGAAAAACGGAAGCTTATTGCTGACCCCGTTCCCGTTCGATGCCTTTTGTGGGTTTTGATGGTGGCTGGGTCCGATTTTTAACCTGCACCTGGGATAGCCTGTGAGCAGTTCATTTCGAGCGAACGGTCGGAGTCGGACGAACCGGGAATGGTCCGGAAGATTGTACAGTACAGTTTCGATGCATAAGACATGTAAATTTACGATCCTCGAGGGTAATCGAGTGTGCGAAGTGTATGCCACGAGCAACATCTATTTGCACTGAATGACCATTTCAGGTGATTGGTTTGCGGGTGGCATAAAGCCTTTGTTGGTAGGATGATGAAAATTAATATTCCAAGACACTGCCTGAAGCGTAAAGGGTCGAGTTTGTTGGAGAAAAATGATACAATTATCACATTTTTAAACAAATTACAATTATTATTGAAGAATTTGGACTGTTCATCTGCAAATGTAATAGTAAACAAAATAAAATTATAACAAACTTGTTAAAAATCAATATTTCGTTGAAACACACATGAGTTTTTCTGGGATATTTTATGTATTGAAATGAATAATATAATATTATATAAAGGATTCATGTGTACTCATGAAAACATGCATACTCTAACAGAGCTGTAACAATATAGCCTCTTCAAAGAATGTTAAAGAGAATAGAACAAACATCTCCACTTATTTATTTAGAGTAAAATACTATCATGCGATCTACCACAGTAACATATGCACGCATATTATTTCCATTCCATTGAGTGTCTCCATCGATAAAGTGCCTTTCCATTGTACACTTTATTGCAGCTTCTTCCTTGCTGGTTTAAAAGGGCCCGAAAGCGAACGAGATTCTTCAAAGCGCTTTACGCAACGGGATCATTCACAAATTTGTCTAGCGTCTGCCAACGATGGCAGCGAAACAAGACGTATCTGTAACCACTAGCTTTTACTCATCCACTTATCGGTACGATCGCAACATCTCGGGTACGGTTGTAAACATAGGCCAGCCCGCTCTAACCGCTAGAAAGAAAAACCTCCATCCCTCCATTCCTCTCCGCTTGCCAGTGATGTTGTTTTATCAACGGCGAATAAAATCAACCACGACTCGAACGAACCAGCAACTTCGTCAATGTAATCAATTTCCGGTCAGACTGCGGTGCGGTGGCTGTGGCACGGGCCGCGGAACGAAAAATCGTTTTTAAGGATGAAAAATCTCAATCGATCCCGCCTTTGGCAAGCCCGGCCATCGATCCATCATTCAAGCATGAGAGGCAGAGAGCGAGAGAAGGAGAAAACAAGCAGAAACCTCCTGAAACCGGAAGTAAATCAGTTCACATCATGCGTTCCACACGCGACGCTTACTCGGGAAAACGAAACGCGATGGGAAAATAGTGCAAAAAACGAACACATACACGTATGAGCACAGTGCGAAACAGCAGTTTCACCACCCATCGAAGCTTCAAAGCAAAAACTCAATCCGACCGCAGTGCCTGGTAAAAGCGTGAAGTGAGCGAATGGGAAAAGTCTCTTTCATCGGATAGCGAAAGTAAAACCGCAAGTAAACTCGGCAGTGCCGCGATGAAACGGAGTTCCGTAGTGATCCCCGTTCGCCCGATTTGTGTTTATTTGCGTTAGAAAAACGCGATTTCCCGCTTTTTTCTGCTCAAGTCAAAAGATTCTGTTTCTTTACGCCCCGTGTGGCTCGAGAGGTAGTTCTTTTTTTCTCTCTGTCTCTCTCGGACCCTGTTTGAACCCACACTCGAGCGCGTGCTGGTGAATTTCTTAAGCTTTTCCCGAGCAGGGCGCACGTTACTTTGGTTGCGTTAAAAGCGTTGTTATGGTATCAGAAGCACTCTCAAGCGCGAGAGAAGCAATCGGTAAGCGGAGACGAGCAAGTATGCGATGGCCACCGGCGGTTCGGTGGAACAGCGGTGGAAATAGAAAACATCCAATCCACAAACCACGCGAAACGAGCTTTTCCTCTTCGCGGTAGAATTTATCATCCTACACTCACGAAACCGCGAACTGCTCATCTTTCATGCGTTGTTTTGAACGTCAAGGAGTACAGGTCGGTTCGTGCCATCAGCGCGTGAAGATGGAATAAAGTTGAAGTTTTAGAGATGATATATTTGAATTTTGAAATTTCAGAAGCGCTGTTTTGTTACTAATTTATTATTTCGAGCAAACAAATATTATTAAACTCCGTTAATTCTACTCACTTCCGTAGTAAAAATATAGTTTATAATTTACAGCAGATAAAAATGCAATCCAATTGTTTTCATAGAAAAGAGGCATAAAATAACAATTGTATTTGACAACTTTGTACATAAATTCCCATGTTTTGTAAGTTTTACATCAATTTATAAGCAATAAGTATATAAATTCTTACAGCAGTAACTTTTCTCTGATTTGATGTCGGTTTTAAACGCATTTATTTTACAAAAAAAAAGTAACATTATCACTTTAAAGAATGAGTTTCAAGAAAAAATTTTCCCTTTGCCAAATATATGTTCCAAACTGTATGAACATCGCATTGGTTTTTTCCCCACCGCCCAGGCAAGTGAGTATCTACAAAAATAGCTACAAATTGCATGCACATGCGAATCAATCATCGATCGCGTGTGGCATGTGAGCGAAAATGCCAGTTGTTTAAAGAAATCTATTCCACTCTTTTGCTATCGATTACCGGCAACAGTTTCAACCCCTTAAACTCATCCGCATTCAAACAGCAAAGAAGGAACGGAGCGAAACGAAACGTATGATAATAGATGGAAGGTAGCAGCAAAATCTCGGCCCGTTTTTTGTTCTTCTTGGGGAGACAGTTGGCCTTTTTTTTGAAGTGAGATTTATCTCCGGGCATCGACCACCCGTCGAGAATTCTTACATTCCAGCAACGTTTCTGTCTCTTTTGGCGTAAGAATGTGTCACACGGTCGCATTCTCGACCTCGTCCCCTTCGAAGGCCGCACAGCGAGGGATGATGAATGATCTGTGGATGGACTTTCGCCTCACTTCCGGTCAAGATCAGGAACAATCATCATAATACTGTGCCCGCATTCATCGATTCTTTATCTGCCCTTTCCCCCACCGGGAGGGATACTTTGTGACACACACACACACACACACCGGACCCGTTTCGAATTCTTAAGCACCCGGAAGTTCGAGGAGAGTCGAGAGCTTAGCCTCACAAAAGCATCCGTGTGCGTGCGGTTCTTTTGCAGCCCATTCAGCAAATCCGTCAACGTGCGGTCACTACCGGACTGGATGAATATGTTACCGAAAAGCATACCGTTGGTCAAGTAAATCGGGCTAAATGATCCCGATTCATTTACTGACAACGATGACGACGACGACGACGACGATCCCATCGGACGCTTCATGTCGGTACAAGTGCTCCACTTGAAGTTAATGAAGCAAGTCGTCAGCGGACCGAAGGGGGAGGGATAGTCTTTTTTTGTCCGCCCACACGACCAAAACTTGATCAGGACATTCCCGAATATGCCCGATCCCACTGCCTTTGGTACGTACGAAAAAAGTGCTTCATGTAATGAATCCCACTCCTGCCGTTTACCTTCTCGTTCAGCTCGAACGACGAACGACGGAAAGGTTTGGCATGCGCCGGGTAGCAGATAATGGGCAACGATATGTTTTTCCTGTCCCATTGCTGCGGTGACCACCCGGTCGTTTTTATTCCCTGCTAGGCCGTGAAGCACCGAGCGCAACGTGAGCCGAGGGATGCTCGCAACGGGAGACTAATTAAGTGGCGAAGTCAAGCGTATGGATTAAGTTTGAAAAATGGACATCAAACTTCTTATGCACCTTTGCGCCGGGAAGGGTAAAGATTCATTCATTCGAATGGCGTTTGTGGCGCGTGTGGAGAGTAATCGAGATTAATTGGAATCCGCGGAAAAGGGTGAGAAAAGGTAAAGGTTGGCAGAAATACACAGGATCAAAAGCAGTGGAACGATGGTGGATGAAGATCATACGGTAATTGTATGTTCATTGCTACCGATTAAAACTTTCCAAAGTCTTTACAACCCGAGAAAGTGGGAAAAGGAGGAAGGATTTGTTTTGTATAGAAAAATTTAATGTTTTTTACTGCATTTTTTACGAGTTCCCATGCCAACAAATAATAATAAAATCGTTATTTAGACAGATTTACATTTACCATTTCCAACTTGATTTTAGAAGAAAACTTTGCTTTTTGTTTAGATAAAACAAACTAAACAAAATCATTTAAAATCACTTAATCATTTAAAATATATTAAAATGTATTTTTCAAGATATTTTCATGTTCTGAGTAATCAGATAAAGAGTAGGATGTTTTTCATACATAGTATGTATTTGTGAAGTTAGTGTTGCTCAATTTTTTTCCTACAAGGGTAGATTTATCATTAAATAGCCATTTTAAATCAGTGCTCTTCACAAGTACACTTTCTTTTCCACCGGTATTCCATCCACAATCAATGCAACAGCGCCAACGAACATCACAGTGGCGAGTAAGCGAACTATTTGCAGCTAGCAACGATAGTGAATCAAAGCTGACTTTGCTTTCTCCAGTGGACGCTTCCAACCTACCAGCAGCCTACGCTCGGATGTAAGAATGTAGCATAAACAGGCTGTGTAAACGATGCATATAAACCTCGAAGCTTTCCAAATAAACACGAGTATCACGAGTCGGCCCGGGGCCTACTTTTGCTCTCCTTTTAGAAGCAACCCCAAAAACATCCTGGTCCCTGTTTCGGAATGAAATCCGACACGGATATACGCGTGTAACTTACGTACGGCATCTCGGATGCGCGGTATCGATTCGAATGAAGTTATGCCGAGGCACGTGCCAACTCGCCACCGGAGAAAGCGGGAAGGAGCTAGCGTCGAAAGAACTTTGCTTGTTGGGGTAAATAAATCAGCAACGGCCGTGGGCAACGCTGGTGGGCAGTTTGTGTCAGGACGACGCTTCGGACTTGGAAGATGGAGTTGCTGACGGTGTGCTAGGGTAGTCAACGAGGCTGCCTGTGTCGCATGCCAATGAAGTGTGCCCCGTTTCGATCATCCAGCAGCCTAGCCATCATACGACACCGTCCAGAGAAACAGCCGGGAAAACCGCAACCAAAAGCAAGAGGCAAATGTCATCAGGATGTCAGGTTCGAAACATCGCACGCTCCGGACGCGGGCGGTTGGAATCGGATCCAACAATTCTCGGAACGATTCGATAACCGATATTTGTTGAAGTTGAAGAGAGTGAGCGAGTAGGATGCTGGTAATATCATTCCCGGGCACGATTACAACACACCGTCGTCGATCGCAACACCGCACCGAGCATCTGATTAGCTTTCTGCGCGGCAACATTCAACACACGATTTCTGCTCTCCCGAAACGCATACGGCATTATCGCCGGCAATGGTCGCTTGAAATGCAGCCCAGCAAATCTGTCCACCATCGTTCCCAGCAGCACAACAAAAAGCTGAAAGCGCCCCATAAACCGTTCCCGCCACTCCGTCCATTGCATTTTGGAGCTGCTGTTGACGCATTCGGTGAGCCCTTTCGGTTCAGGGGGAGGTTTATTTTTTTAATGTTACTCCACCAACACGGTGAGGCGGCTTGGTCACCTTCAAATTTATAGTACGACCTACCACTGTAGGTGGACCGTTTTCAACGCCTCCCAACGGCCGGTTGGCGCTGGGTACCATAAAAACCAATTTTCGACTTCATAACAACCATCTGGTGCCTGGGATTTAATGAAAAACGCCTCCCACCGCGCGAACCCGTTCCTTGTTCTCTCTCTCTTTCTACCGTTCTCTCCTCCCCTAGGGGAAAAGTCATCGACTCCCGAAAGTCCCGGGATGAGTTAAGTTTTGCTCCCCTCCCCCAGGAAGGGGCCCCAGTTTTCAACAAGTCGCAGCCTGTGGACGTGGCAGCAAACGGGAAGTGGAAGCGGCAGAAGCATTAATATAAAAGTATGAATACTTTCACAACCTTTCTTGATCCGTGCGGGTGAGG